>JBAMJV010014214.1:0-45088 GCA_037951105.1 Echinarachnius parma
TGGTAGTGAGGACATGTCCTCACATTTATATACACAGATGTGTATGTCCTGATATGTATAGTATATTTATTGTGTGTATGCAATAATCCGAGGACATGTCCTCACATGTATATACATTCCAGTACTATGTGTATCGCTATACATAAAGTGTAAAAGAATTTTTATAAATATAATGTATGTAAAAGAGGACTTTGGCGTTATGACCACAGGAGAAAGAGCCCCCCCCCCCCCCCCTCTTTAAAGGCGTTACAATATGAGGACATGAGAAATGTCCTCACATGTCAGGACATGTCCTCAGACGTCATGTTTGTAGAGATTTATGTCCTCATATTGTATGGCATAGATACATGCATTATGTATGGTATTCATTCGGAGTGTATGCTTCCCTTACAATTCAGTTTTATTCTTGAACGTATTGAACTTTTCATCTTCAATCCCTTGACCCGCGACCACGGTGAACTATCATTAGATTACCCCTTGTATGTAAAATATCACCTTTTAACACCATGGTGCCACTTAACAATACACCCTATGATACGAGGTATTCAGATATGTTTATGATACATTATATAAACCAAAACGTTACAGACAAATTGACCCCACCTACATGTATATCACACGCAGGCCCAACATCATCTCATGACATGATGTTGGGCCATTGTCGGAAAATGACGTTATGCCAATATATCACAAAAATGACGTCGTGACGATGTTGGGCTGGCGGACATTTTAACCTCGAGCCAACGGCGATATGCCGACATCCGGCAACCAACTTCCGACATCGGCCCGACGTCAGGTGGCTAGCTGGGTTCTCTCATCCCCCTACACACTCACCCTCCACCCCCCCCCCCCCCCCCCCAACCCTAGCCCGGAAATCTGCTCACATCCTTTAAACAAAATAATAATAATAATGCTTACAAAATACATATTTAAATCAATACTTTTTAAATACTTTTTTTCTATTTTTTTTACAAGCTCACGGGGGAAACATCACATATGAAGAGTTCATTCTTTCAATCTTATTCTAATTTTACCGTTTCCCATTTTTGTAAATGTAGTCCTAATTTTCCCATTTTAATTGCTATTCCCTTTTCCTGGGCCTTATAATCCAATAACAGTTTCTGTATTTTATCAATATTAGGTAGAACACCCTCTTTTCTAAATACAAATAAAATATATTTTACCATAAAAATGATGGTATTGCAACATTTTATTCTATTTGAATTACCTGACAATCCAACAAATATATCCCGCCAATTTAAGTCCTTTATTTCATCTAACAAAAAACGTTGTATCAAAGCTTGCCATGTCAATTTTACATTTAAACAAAATAAAAATAAATGCGAATATGTTTCCCTTTCCCGTTTACAGTACGAACACAAGTTGTCTTCAACAAATCCAAATCTAAATAAATTATCTTTAGTGTAAATTGCCCCATGGAGTAACTTAAATTGAAACTCTCTCTGTTTCCCAATTATTAAAGTGATCCGTGTAAAGTGTCAGATATTGCACAAACTGACATTTGAGACTTCAATCCTACATCAATATCATTGTAAAATACAATTGAAAGATTTGTGAAAGTTTGAAAGAAAACGAACACTGTTTACCTAGTGAAAAAAATGAATATTGAGTTCATATTTTATCACCGAATACTGATGGCTTGTCATGGAATTGTCGCAGTAATGAATGATCCGTTTGAGATATTCGCACCCGTGTATTTTTACACACGTAGTACATAATTCATGGAATTTGAACTCGCTCGGCTCAAAGTTCAATCTCCAGAATGTTCTCACGGGTGCTGCATGCGGACGTTCTCAGCTAAGACAATTGTACTTTTTTTCAATTGCGTTGATTAACGCTTTAGAAATAATGATTTTCAATGATAATTATCTTCATACTAAAGGGACATTTGAAAAAAACTGAACCCTATTTTATTCTTCTCTTACCATAAGCTAAACAACACGACAGAAGAGAAACGAGGAAGCTCCAAGTATTTTTCGTGGAGTTAGACACTTTACCTGTGTCACTTTAATGTTATTCTTGGTCTAAAAAAACATTCATACATTTCTTTATCTATAAAATTAAAATCATTTGTCCATCTCTTATCTGTAAATCATATGTCTTTTGCAATTCTCTGATAAAATAATCATATATTTTTCTTGATGGTACATCCTTAAAACTTAATTTTTTATCCAAAAAATATAAATTAATATCATAATTTATTAAGTCTACCTCACAAAATTGTATCAAACCTAAATCAATTTTCCAATCCCTCGGAATCGCATGATATATATCAATTATTGTAAGTAAATTGTCACCTCTCATACCAAGGTTAAAAAAGTATGCAACGGGTTTAACATGTCCATTATCCATAACATGGCTCAACATAACAATCCCTCGTTCAAATAATTCTTTATCAAATACCATCTTATTTTTTTTAATACATATATTCCTATTATTAAAAATAATTGGATTCATACAACCATTAAAATGCCTTAAATTATCAATCTCTTTCCAAGCTTTCAACATTTCCAAATAATAAGGTGGAATCTTGAACCTAAACTTCATCTTTTGCATTTAATAATCACATAAGAAAATTAGCCTTCCTCCTACTGAACTTAAAGGGGTAGTTTAGTTTTGGTAGAGAGGGCGCTGCAGATCACAATTTTTTTGTGAGGTAATGAAAAACTGAGTGTCGAATTTAAGAGAACATGCAATTTTAATGGCAGAATAAACTTTATTTGGTCAAAATCGACCCAGAAACGGCTGAAATATCAATAAATATATCTGGTCTTATAATTATTTGGGGCCCAAATAATTAGATGATTTTTAGAAAAAAAAAAAAAAATGCTTGCACTTTTTCAAAAAATTTCAAAGCGTTTTTAAAATAGTTGTTGATGATCTCGCTATTTAATCATTATATCAATAAAACATCACATGCATAATTTGGTATGAAAAATGGTTGAAACCAATGCCTTTTTAAAAAGCGCCCTCTTGTGTTTCAATGGGTCTTTTTGAATGATAACAGGCTTTTTACTTAGTCGTTTGTAATTTTGTATACCTTTCGAGCATGGTGGAGTTATAACTATTAGTTTATAATGTTACTGTGCAGGTTTTGGCTACTTGAGTTCAGCCTTACCAAAACTAAACTACCCCTTTAAGCAATAATCAAAAAATAACTTCCATCCCAAATTTCTTTCTCCATATAATAATCGTTTCACCCACATTATCCGCTGCGTTCTAACAAATATTTCAAAATTAATCATTTTTACTCCACCATAATTATAATTTTGATACATAATTTTTCTTTTTATACGATCCTTCCCTCCCCATATAAAATCAAACGATATTTTCTCCACTTCTATATAAACCCATAGGGGAACAACAAGGAGAGATGAAACATAATTCAACTTTGTTAATGCATACGTTTTCAATAAATGTATTTTACCGATAATAGTCAAATCCCGTTGTTTCCACCAACCTATATAGAAGCTTTTTAATTTTACTTAATATTTCTTTGTAATTTAAATCATCTTTTAATCTAAAATCGACCGAGAAATTAACACCTAAAATTTTTACTTCCTTAACAAATTGTCCAAATAAAGGCCCATCTGGTTTCCCATTTTCCTCACCCATATACATAAAATGTGTCTTTTCCTTATTAACTTTCAAACCACTTACTTTTTCAAATTCTTCAAATATATATTGCAACCTTCTTATGGAGTCTAAACATGGAGCATATGGAGTCTTTAAAAAAAATCGTCATATCATCTGCATACAATACTTGTCTTATTTCATGCTCCCCAAAATGTATCCCTTTAATTATTTTGTCCCTCCTTACTTCATTTGCCAATAATTATATTGCAACCAAAAACAAATAGGGCGACAATGGATCACCTTGTCTGACCCCCCTTTCTATATCAAAATAACCAGTGGAATAACCCCCATTCATAATACAACTACTTATATCATTATATAATATCTTCACCCAAGAACAAAACGAATCACCAAAACCAAACAATTTTAGCACTTTCAATAAATATTGATGGGATACAGAATCAAAAGCTTTTTCGAAATCTACCGCAATCAGAAACCCCTGTCCTTGCTCCAATGAATGTTTAGAATAAAATAATATATCCTCTATTAATCGAACCGCTTCCCCAATATTTCTGTCTTTTATATATCCCACCTGATCATAATGAATTATTTCATTTAAAACCTTTTTAATCCTAGCTGCTAAAAGCTTCGATAATATTTTATAGTCTACATTTAACAGTGTAATGGGTCTATAATTTTTAATATGCTTCGCATCTTTTCCCTCCTTTTCTATTAATGTTATAGTCCCTTGTTTTTGAGATACCGTCAATTCCCCCCTTGCAAATGTTTCATTCAATACTTCTACCAACAAATCCCCTAAGGGCCAAAATGTATCATAAAATTCCACCGTGAACCCATCATTTCCAGGGGATTTATTCCATTTCATTTCTTTCAAAACCTTAAAACACTCATCTTTCGTCATTTTACCTTCACATAATTCTTTATTCTGTTCACTTAACTTTAAAATATCATCAAACAATAAACCATTATTTTGACCACTATCATTCCTCAAAGAATATAATTTTTCATAAAATGTCTTTATCTCTTTTAAAATGTCATTTTTATCCCTAGTTATTTCTCCATTTTCCTTATACATTTCTCTAATGAGACTTTTCCTCTTATTTACTTTCAACAATTGTTCAAAATACTGAGTATTATTCTCCCCTTCTTCAAACCAAACTGCTCTAGAACGAACTTTAATGCCCTGTCGAGAAAAATCATACAATTTATTCAACTTATTTTTTTTTCAATTTAATACTATCAATAACAAACCTAGATGCCCCGTCGACTAACTGATTTTCTAAATCCTTAATTTCAGTCTCCAACGTCTCTATTTCAAGTTTCCTTAATTTCGCCTTTTCACGTGAATATTTCATGGCGTATTCCCTCATTTTCATTTTCAAAAAATCCCAAAATACTAATTTATTCGAAATCCTAGGTCCCCATTCATTTTTCAATTCAAATATTATATCATGCATCCCCTCAACACAATGTTTATCCATACATAAACTATTATTAAATTTCCAATACGATTTTCCAAAAACAAACTTATCCACTAAATGCTGAAATTGTAATTTAATGCCCGAATGATCCGGTGTTATCGATACCAAAATTTCACACTTATTCACTAATTTTACTACATGATATAAACCAATAATCTAAACGACTTTGGACTAAGGGCGACCTTTGTCTAAAAGTAAACTGTCTAACATTAGGATTCCTTTTCCTCCATATATCTTCTAAATCATATTTATTCAAAAAACTTTTTAATACCTCAATAAACCTAGATTTTAATACAATATTTGGCCCTTCATAATCCATGCCCCCTTCCATTATAGTGTTAAAATCTCCCCCTAATATTACCGAATAATCCTTATCAAAAACTTCACATATACTTTTATCTAGCTTATTCAAAAAATCAACCTGTAATTGTACTTTGTCTCTTGTAGGGAAATACACATTTCCCACACACACACACACACACACACACACACACACACACACACACACACACACACACACACACACACACACACACACACACACACACACACACACACACACACACACACACACACACACACACACACACACACACACACACACACACGCACACACACACATACTACACACACACACACACACACACACACACACCGTAACTGGCCCCAAAGATTGGAACGGCATACTTTCCATATCACTGCCTACTGGAACTAAACGCCAGATTCTTCCAGAATAGACTCTTGGAGCAGATAAATAGTTCCCAGAAAAGTGTTTTGCTAGGTATATTTGATCTAAATTAGTTCGAAATTACTGGAACATTCGGGGTTTCAAATTTGTTTCATTTTTCAATCAAATTGTGTCCGTAAAATCGCCTCTTTCGCCTCCATCTAGTGAGAGAGAGAAAAAAAAACTATTTCCCCCTATGGTATGGAATGCCGATTCGTTTCTTTTTATGGGCCACCCCGTAGAGACTTTCCACCTGAACAAAAACACACATTGCAATAACAGGCTAGACAGCATTATGAAAACAACACAAGGTATTAAACAGTAATGTGCAGAAATTGAAAAATAAGTTTTATTGACTATTCCATTCTCCATCAGATATTAACAGAGTATTGTGAATACTAGATACACGCAATAATGGAAGTACATGTACAATTATAATCAGCTCTTATATTTTAAAGGGTAACCCTGTAGAGTTGTTCTGATAAGTTAGTTTATATTAGTTTTGGATTATATTCCAATCCATTGTGCACTTGTGCACCTTGTCGACTCTCATCTTATTTGGTCTACATGTTTGCGTCTACAAGAAAAATGATTAGGGATTAGGGATTAGGGATTACGGTTAGGGGATTGGGTTTAAGATTAGGTTCAGGGTTGGGGGTCAACATTTGGACTAGGGAATAAGGAAGTTTCAGGCGTCATATAGACCACATTCCTGTAGACCAAATGGGTTGTAGTGAACATTAATCATCCTGTTATGTATGAATTAAACTTATTATTGAACAAGAGCAAAGAAAATGGGATTCCAACGGGATTCGAACCCGAGACCTCCGGATTGCTAGACCGGTGCTCTTACCGACTGAGCTATAGAAAACCCTAGTACGGCGTTCGTCCCCGAAACCCCTTTATTTAATTACTCGTGTGGTCAGAAGCTATTATGAACCTGACAATAATTACAATTATTATACAGATACGGAGATACCCTTTTTTCTAAAATGGCGTAAGATATATGCTTATTCGAGGTAACATTGTATTTGCTTAATCTGCATGCCATCACATTATCGTTGATGTTTTTTTTTGTCAACGTCGAATAGAACATTCAATCAAACTTTCTTTTTAATTTCATTGCAGTTTTAAATCTTAGAAGAAAATGGACATGTGTCCGATTAAAAGAACAAATTAAAATATTTAAACAAGAAAATCGAACGATTTGGAAATGGTAAATTGAAATTGAAAATACAAACACTAACTTGAAAATGAAATTAGCTGAAATGTCAAAAATAATTATGTTTTCGAAAAAGTCGCTAGAATAAAATATTTGTAATATAAATACAGGAAGAATTGATGTCGCTCAAAAACAACATTCAAGCGTCATTTGTTACAGTTAAATATAATATCCAGTGCATTATTGATACCAATATGCGTTCGGATTAAATTAGAGTGAGAAGTAGAAGAAATAATTTCTGATAATCAAGAAAGGAACGTTATCGATTTCATTCAAATCCACCTTCCAAGCATTATTCGTTACAGCTAAAGCTATTGTGGATAATCTGCAGAATATATTAGTTCATTTGGACATAATGTAACTTGGAATTGTTTTATTTAGAGTTCATTCATAGTAATCAGATGTTAATTCTGAAGAAGAAAAAAACCTGAAAACAACGGCGATGGCAACTATACGGCATGTTGAGGTATACTATACCGTGTCCGTGGGTGATATTATAGGCGGTATATTTGTACAGATTGGGGCATGATGCGTTTTGTTTGATGGGAGCTAGGGTACAGGGTAAAGCCCCGGGGGTGTTTCACAAAGATTCAAACTTGAACTTAACTCTAATTGGGACCTAATTATTATGAAAATCCGTTAGTTTCTTTGTCAATTTATTGAACTTTTTTTTTTACGCATACCATTTGAAAAAAAGTAAAATTAAGAAGCCTTGAAGAAATCAATATCATTATGTATATATTATTAGAAGTCTCAAATAATTCCATTTGTTTTGCTTTAGAATATGTTTGAATCCAAGCCTACAAATAGCCTACCACCATTTTAAGTTCAACTTAGCATTTTTGTGAAACACACCCTGGTCACAATGGACCTACGACGGGTTCACGACAGGTTCACGATGATGATTTGGGGGATTTCGTGGCTTGTTTTGCGATGTTGTACGACAGTCGTACGAAGAAATGGGTGTCGTGCGACGAAAAATTTGTCGTGGCTTGAAATTCGGACTGCCCTATTGTATGCCACGACAGATCCACGAAATATCTGTCTTACATGGCCTCGTTGCAGAAAGAGATACACTCTATTGTAAGTTACTATTATTGATTGTAAGTCGGATCATGATTGTGTACTAAATGCGCAAATCTGATTGGCTGAAACGCGCAAAATTTCTGACTTACAATCAATTGTAACTTACAATCGATTGTATCTCTTTCTGCAACGGGGCCCATGGTGTCGTGAAAACATACGACAATCGTACGATATTCGTACGAACAATGACATGCTGTGGATGCCAAAAGTTTGGAGTCGCACGATAGACCTGCGACATAACCACGACATTTTCTGACTTCTCTGTCTGTTCATGTAGTGAAAGCATCTACAATTTAATTTTGACCAATTCCACGACAATTCTCATTTCGTACGAAATTAACCACGACAGAAAAATGTACATTTAGTACGACAACATCATCGTGGGTTTCATTGTGAACTGGGCTGGTTAGGGTAAGGGATAGGGTTAAAGGAGAACAACCCAAATCTGCACCGAAATATTAAAATATCGCGTCCGGGGGAAAGAGTTAAATAGCTAGATGAACGTATAATGTTGGAGGTTGGTCTATACCGTTGGTTGTGGCCGGGTCGGGTCAGGTGTTGACCCTGAAGGCTGCGTAAAAAGGGGGAAAGTTCATGCATTTATATATAATTATTATTATAAATATATTTGTTCACATTATAACATCATCTCATTATCATATCATTATACTGTTATTATTATTATATAAACAAGATAGTTTAGTGTATTGATACATAACAACATACACGTAAAATACAAGACAAAGCAGTTGGTGAACTGAAATAAGTTTTGTTTAAAGCCCAATACCAGTTTTGGGAAAGTAGCCGAAAACATCTATACAGACTGTCCCAGAAAAAACGAAACCGGGTTTCATGGCAGAAATTTTCTGTCATAATGAATAATTTCTTTGATGATATATATATGTCTGAACAGCTCTGTGTCTCTTCTTTCATTTGATGTACAACTTATGGCACATAATTCACGCAAGACTGAATTAGAACAATGGAAAGAGGTGTTACCAAAATTCGATTTGCGCGCAGAAATTGCAAGTTTGGGTGAGGTCTTGGGGAGAGTTTTAAGAGTAGTAAACGTACTTCTTTTGAAAAAGGACAGACACCGCATGAAAATTCATAATTTTATCTTTTATATGACACCTCATGATTAAAAAATAAATTATATATGCCAGAGAACGAGTACAATGAAATCATGCTTGATTCCAGCCCAAATGGGTAATTTTCCTGATCTAGCCTGTTTCCCATGGTTTCCCTGATCCCCATGTTTGTGTAAATTCACTCATGCATCAAAGTCCATTGTCAGGAAAGGTGAGCGACTTCTTACTCAACTTTCACTCATTTGGGCAGAAATCAGGCATGGTTTCATTGTACTCGTTCTCTGGCATAAATCATTAATTTTTTTAGCATGAGGTGTCATGTAAAAGATACAAATATGAACTTTCATGTGGTGTTTGTCCTTTTTAAAAATAAGTACGTTTACAACCCTTAAAACTCACCCAAACTTAAAATTTATGCGTGCAAATGGAATATTGGTAACACCACTTTCCATTGTTCTAATTCAGTCATGCTTGAATTATGTGCCATAAGTTGTACATCAAATGAAAGAAGAGACACAGAGCTTTTCAGACATATATATATCATCAAGGAAATTATTCATTATGACAGAAAATTTCTGCCATGAAACCCGGTTTCGTTTTATCTGAGACACGGTGTATTGATCAATATTGTTGAATAAGTATTTAAATAGGGATTGTGTGGTAAAATCCGAACCTAAGCATCGTTAAATACAGAAATATCGGAAGAAATATATTACCCGCCCGTGAAATTTAGAAATCCACCGCCCGTTCGCACCTGTCCGCGCCACTAGCGCTGGGCTGGAGATATCGACAAGCTGGGGACAAGCCCGTAAAGCGAAAACCACGAGGTAATTTGCACGTAGCGTATGCGCGATTCCGCGTTGGCGATATCAATGGTACAGCAGATCAATTTATAATTTTGCAAATATATCAATTAGTAGGCGGTTTCTTGGCCAAATTTGTATAATCCCATATTAGTAAAATTATATTCTTTCACATGGTTGGTAATAAGAGTGTACATTTCGTTTTTATGGGGTGGGGCGTTTCCCACTACTGTCATTCACCTTTAAAATCAAATTAAGTACATCACATTACACTATAATACATTATTTTCTAATCTGATCATTATCTTATTTCAATAGCATTACAATATTAATACGAATACGATATGAAAATGTGTCTTAAAACAATACAATATAGCTTTCCAATCCTACCATAGCTACAATGCCTGCATGCTATACTATATTTGCGAACCTCTAAGGTACATTCTTCATTATTGTTTACTAAATATAAAATACACTGTAAGCAGGAAAATATTTCAACTTAAACAAAAAATATACGAGGCTTTTCAGTATACAAGGGCCCACATTCATTAATATACTCTAGCTTAGTTTCAAGCTAAATATTTTCGTTATGATAGATAAGCAATGCAAAGTTTTTCTAGTCACTATATGATTATCTGAGTAAGCAACATTTCATTACTAATTAGTTCCCTAAGACAAGCCCGTAGCCTGGGGGGGGGGGGGG
Organism: Echinarachnius parma; assembly: GCA_037951105.1. NCBI lineage: Eukaryota > Metazoa > Echinodermata > Echinoidea > Clypeasteroida > Echinarachniidae > Echinarachnius > Echinarachnius parma. The sequence goes on from JBAMJV010014214.1 coordinate 10,732, forward strand.
GGGGGTGCGTACGCACCCCCCCCCCCCCCCCCCCCCAACATTCAGAAAATTCCACTTTTTATCGGTCTCGGCCATCAAAACCAATGGTCTCGGACAACGATCGGTCTTCTTGACACCTCCGCCTCCCCCCCCCCCCCCCCCCCGCCTACATAACTAAACCAGTGGTCTCGCGGGCTCGGCCTCGAACAATTTAATTTGGGCGACGGACACCCCCCCCCCCCCCCCCCCCCCCCCCTCCCTCCCAACCCCGCTTACACAACTCAGTCAGTGGTCTCGGTCTCAGCCACGATTGGCCTCGGTCCCGTTTTTTGTAAATTACACACCCCCCTTGAAAAGTCCTGGCTACGGGCCTGACCATACATAATTATAAACAAAATTGTGTTGCATAGTGCATAGTGTCTTAGCCCGATCGTCTAAGAGACTTATGGGCCGGTCATACTTACGGTAGTGGACGTAGTGATCCGTAGGGTAATTAAATGTGGGTCAGACGTGGTGTAAGTACGTTAAACTAGGTTAAACTACGATAAAATACGTAAAGGTACGGTGATGAGCAACAGAAGAGTACGGTACAGATATATTAAGTACGTTCAAGTACCATAAACTACGCTACACTACGCTAGACTTCGGTAATGCGGGTGCAGCTCGCTCACGGACAGGTGCGGAGTGGTACGTCTGACTACGCTTGAGTACGGTAGACTACGGAAGCAACTACGCTAGACTACGCTAGACTACGCTAAACAACGTCAATACGGTATATCTATCAACTCCACAGGGGAGTATGCAGCCAGCCCGCGGTCTGGTACGGCCATTGTGAGCTCGTGAAATTTGTCTTATTTTTTTGCTTAAACATGTCTGGATCAAGACTGCCGATGCTGGTTTTGTGCACGGTAAAGTACGTTAGAGTACGCTAGAGTACATTTAAGTACGTAACGAAGTAAGCTAGACTATGTTAGACTCTGTTTTACTATTTTCTCTCTCTTTCCTTAACTCTCATGGAATTTTTCAAATGGCGTTGGAATTATTTGTTCTTAATTGGAAGTGTTTATATAATATTTGTCACCAATTTTAATTTAGTGTACATAATATGGAATAATTTATGAAATTATTTCTCTATTTTGCAATCATTGTATATAGACGTTTAATTGTATATACTGTATCTAATTGTGGGACCCCAAGGAAGAACAGCGTTTTTTTGTTTTTTTTTATTCTGCTGAATTGGGTCATCCCCCGTTGCCCTTCATTGCTGTATTTATTGTTGTGATTTCGGAAATAAACAAACAAACAAACAAACAAACAAACTTCGGTTTAGTACGTTATTACTACGGATGCCTTTAACGTACCGCTCTTTTGAACATGTTCAAAAATTAAATCGAAGATCACGGCTCCCTCGAGTTAATACCAAGTTAGCATCACGGACAACTACGGTACGATACGGATGCTTGTACGTTCAACTACCTTCAACTTCGTTCAACTACGATCAACAACGTTAGCCACCACTACGTTAAACTACGTCCACTACCGTAAGTATGACCGGTCCTTTAGAATGAAACTAACTAACTAAGCTAGTGCGGCTGCTATTTAGTTATTTTACTTTTCCTGGGGCCTGTTGCGTGCATAAAGAGATGCAACCGATTGTAAGTAACAATTAATTGTAAGTCAGTTCACATGACTGAATGCGTAAATCTGATTGGTTGAAATGCGCAATTTTCATGACTTTATGATACAATCGATTGCATCTCTTTCTGCAGCGGGGCCCTGGGGGGGGGGGGGGGGGGGGTTGCATAAAGAGTTGCGATTAATCGAAAAGTTGCGTTTGATTGCAAATTTGTCGCAAGTCGGTAAATACGCGCATTTGAGCCAATGAGATTTGCGCATTGTGATTAAACCCAACTTTGCGATGTATCGCAACTGTATTTATAACGTAGTGCATGTCCCTGCCGGAAAGAACACACTCATCCACAGTGTGACCACAGTGTGAACACGCTGTGTTTCACAGTGTGGACCACAATGTTACATGCGAGCGTTTTCACAGTGTGAAACCCAACTTACACTGTGTACACACTGTGAACACACTGTGAAATTCATAGTGTGAGCGCACCATTATACACACTGTGAACGCAGGCAATTTCACACTGTGGCGATAGTGCCCTCACAGTGTGTTCACAGTGTGGTCACATTGTGCATTACACAGTGTGTGTTGGTTTTCACACTGTGAAAACACTCGAATTTAACCTTGTGGTCCACACTGTGAAACACGGTGTTTTCGCCCTGTGGATGAATGTGTGTTCTTTCCGGCAGGGGTACTTACAGCTGCAGTAGGATCAACAGTCAATTCAGGTTCTCCTTTAGTTACAGCTTCAGGTTCAGCTTCAGGTAGGCCTACAGCTTCAGGTTCAGCTTCAGGTTCAGGCAATGCTGGCATATAGAGAATGAAACCATTTCGAAGCGTTAACCCTATCAAACCCAAGCTAGTTTGGCATTTCCAGGCCCAAGGGGGGGGGGGGGGGGGGGGTGGGGGGCTCATAGCCCCCCCCCCCCCCCCCCCCCCTCTCGAATTCCTTTATAATTCAATCAACCACTTCATATTTGGCAGGTAAAGCAGGTAAAACTCTACAAGTTGCAATCATAACAAATCATAGCTGTTTTCGCCAAATGGACTGATATGAAGTAGGCAAATTTACCCTTTTACCATAATTATGTAATATTACGTATTCTGGACCATAGATCATGACATTTCTTTTTGGCATTTGATGGGTTTTAGAGGCCCAAACTTCACCTGTTTACTAAAAAAAAAAAAAAAATCATGCTCTTCAGTTTATGGTTACCATGGCAACTGGGAGTGGATAATCTAGTCAAATTTTATACCAAAATGTTCGTAATAAGATTTTAGGAAAAGTCACCAAATTTTGTGAAAATTTGATAAAAACTGTGGAAGCGGTGACGGGAAGTATGGTTAGTAATGGAAGTACACTGTTAAAACGCTGTGTAAAAATGGTTGTTGAATCTTTTTATACAACTTTAGGTGTAGCATGAATAGTTGTAGAAAGAAGGGTTGTGTAAAGCGGCCATTGTTCAAGCGTTGTTAACAAGTGTTAAATCACGTGATAGTTTCGACCGCGAAATCACCACGACAAAACCCCTTTTGTCCCCCAACAGACCAAGCGAACCGAGTTAGCGCCGTCAGTAGCGTGTTAGACTTATAACCCAAAGACCCCCGGTTCGATTCCGACCTTGTCGCTTTTTTAGTACAATCCTTTTTGTATTTGTTATTTCAACAACAGGGTTGTTGAAATTTATTCTGAACAACAGTTGTTGAAAAAATTAAAACAACAGTTATGTAAACTTTAAACAGCTGGGGTTGTTGAATGTTTTCAACAACAGTTGGATGGTTCATATGTTAAACATTAAACAGCGTTTTAACAGTGTATGGCTTGATATGGTTAAAGGGATCTAGTAACTTTGTTGACCCGTGATGGGTGATTCATTAAATGTATATTGGTGTGATCTGATAATTGTGTTACAAAGTAATGTGTGAAAATTTCACGTTAATTAGATGTTTTTGGCCGGGAAATGAGCAAAAATGCAAAGTGATATTCACTAACTCATTGCACTTATTGATATACACGGCTTAAATTATCCCGTATACAGTTTAACATCTGAACACTTCAATCGTAAATATCTTTTGAACGAAACTGAAATTTGAAAAACCGAAACCTGTCCCGTGCTTTTATGAAAATGACAAGGTGTGAGAGAACCACTATAGTTCCAAGTAAGTTTTGAGGATTTAGATAATGTTACTAAGTAAGTAGGGTTCAGAACTTATTATAAAGTTAATCAGACAGGGTTAGTTCCGAATGAAACAAATAAAAGGGAGGATTGAAGCTGCAAATAAATTAGACATAATTATTTACAGAAGTAATATTTGTTAAGATTAGACAAAGAGGATGAAAGGCATACTCCTGATTCAGTGGCGTGATATATAGATTAAAGTGATCCATTAATTTGGCCAATTCAGCACAAATCACTCGGAACTTCCAAATTCTCTTGTAGCTTGTTGTTTGGCATATGGTAACAGAAGAATGAAATGGGTTTAACATATTCAAATGTCTCCCTTATTATGGAGATAAAAGCGTTCCGGAACGGTTTTGGATCGTAATAAAAATCAATGGGTATTAAAATGATAAAATCGGACATCAACTTTCACTGTCTATATACATTTAGGCAATAAGTGTTCGTTTTCTGAAGTATCATTCAGAAGAATCTTATATTGCAATGATATTGGTATACGATTGAAGTCTCAACATTACTTTCGGTAAAACCTTATGAAACAAATGGATCACTTTAAAAATTGTTAGAAGGGGCTTTCGAAGGAGTTGCCGTTGGTGATGGGGGTGTGGGAGTCTGGGAGAGGTACCCCCCCCCCCGCACTTTTGGAATTTGTGGTTGTTAAAAGCGGGTTACTAGAGTGGCAGCGGCAGCGAAAAACAGTGTTACTTTATAATTAGGTCAACAGTTAACACATAATGCAAACTGTATATTTGTCACTTCAAGAAAACGCATATCAATAGTTATACGATATATACAACATCACTGTGCCATGCAGTGTCCTGGCTGACTTGCCACAGACCTCGATACTGGGGATAATATTGTATTCACGAACAATATCATGATACAGACTTGATCAATTGGTACAGCAGTGGAGTCTCTGAGATATATGCACACATTGGGCTTCTTTTTTCCTCGTTGAGGAGTTGCTGGGCCCTGAGGTTGCCTGCTGTGTTGAGTACATCTTTGTGACAGTGCTCATTGTATGGAGGCTCCACTGCATTACTATGTATAAGCCTACTATTTATTTCGAGTACTATTATTTTTTAATGTCATCTGTATTCTTCTTCTATCATTCTTCCCTCTTTTGAATCTTTTTCACCCCTTTGTGTCAGTGCAATAACAATCGGGGTTGACTGTTAGTACTATTTGTATTTATTTGTAGATGTATATTTAGTCATATTTATTGTTATGTAAATTTAGATGTTTTTTCATTAATGCTTTTAACCATTGTCAGAGCAACTTGCCAAATTGATTTTCCCCTTTTTGTGGTACGAAATAAAATTAAATGAAATGAAAATGAATATACCACTCTGGTATGCAACATAATATAGAGGTTCCGGTTTACTACGTGTGCCTTCAACAGTACTTTGGGGGATCATTCCCAAATATAATAGTGCTATTGAAGGTATTTAGGCACAGTAGGGCCATTTATTCATTGACAGTTTATATAAGACCTATATATCATCGGGGCCATATAAACACTGCATTCAATTTGTAATTAAATAAGTTGAAAGTTGATTTTAAAAAATGTGTCTAAAAGGCTAAACAGTGTCAGAAAAACACAATATAATGTTATACATTGGTTGAGAAAGAGAAGGGCGCTAAGTCACGTTTGTACTTTGAAAGACAAGTATAGTAACCAATGTAGCTCTGGTAGAATATGCTCAAAATTAGACATAATTATTATAATCTGAAAACTTCTCATCATGTATTATAGCTAGAGACTCCGACCTACAAGATGGTATACGTAACTCAATTTAGCAGGCGCGCCGGAAGCAGTTTTGGATTGGGGGGGGGGGGGGGGGGGGGGGTGGGGGGGGGGCAAAGACCTAAAGGGGCTCACGATTTGTTTGTGTAGGGGCTCATGCCCAACCACACTCACAGGGTTGCCAGAGGTGAGAGTGAGACATTTCGAGGGAGCGAAGCAACCAAACCCAAGGGAGCGAAGTGATTGAACGGGGGGAGGGAGCTTTTGCATTTTTGGACTTGAAATTGTGCAATCTGGTGCATACCTAGATAGGAAATTCGGGCTTAAGATTAACTGTATCTGGGAAAGCGTGTTATGATTTGATCGACCATGAATTTTAAATATATTTTTTCACGAAGAAAACAAATAATTGACACACTAATAAATAAGCCACATTATGCATGATCCAATTAACAACATAGCCTACAGCCAAGAACGAGTCCCGAGGGAGCGAAGCGACCGAGGGCTTGGGCAGAGCCAGAGGGGGAGGGTTTGGGAGGGGGTATCCCCCTCCCATGGGGAAGATTTTGCATTTATATACTTGAAATGGTGCAAACTGGTGCATACCTAGATAGGAAATTCGAGCATAAGATTAACTGTATTGAGGAAAGCGTGTTATGATTCGATCGACCAGAAATTTTAAATATCTTTTTCACGAAGAAAACAAATAATTGACACACTAATAGATATGGCACATTATGTATGATCCAACAATTACATAGCTTATGTACAGCCAAGAATGAGTCCCGGGGAGCGAAGCGACCGAGGGCTGGGGCAGAGCCAGAGGGGGAGGGTTTGGGAGAGGGTATCCCCCTCCCACGGGGAAGATTTTGCATTTATATACTTGAAATGGTGCAATCTGGTTCATATCTAGATAGGAAATTCGGGCACGTCTCAGAAGCAGCCAGAGCAATGCCAGCCTACACAACAAACTGAGATAATCTGTTCGCAGCGAACAATTAAAATGGATGTATAAATTAGTCTTTTAACGTTAGAATTAACAAGACCTAGCTTATATATTTTATTCTTTCTTTCTTTTTTTTTTTTTTTTTTTTTTTTTTTGAGGGGGGGGGGGGGGGCTTTTTTTTAGGCAAAAACGCGTTTTGCCCCCCCCCCCCCCCACACTTTTTGGATTGGGGGCGGCCGCCCCCCGCCTTCCCCCCCCCCCCCCCCCCCCCCCACTTCCGGCGCTTATGCAATTTAGCTACAATAATTGACTTAAAGGGGACCACCACGCAAATAACAACGCAGGGTTTTATAATTTGATGCCGTTGTTCGATAGTAAATAGAATGATGTCCAACACTTTGCCAAGGGTTGTGTATTTCATAAACAATGCAATTCATTACCAACGAGCTGTACATAATTATGTTCAATACCACCACTTACGAAACCATTATGGCCTCATGGTTCCGTACGCAACAAACGCATGGGAGTGCGCCAATTATATTCACGCGTACGTTTGGAGACAATAGAATCACGGACCAATGTAGGTCTAGGTCGTACGCATCGTTCGTCCTACTGTAGACCAAAGGTTGTCAAGAATACAGACCCATGAAAACATGTTGTAGTATGGTGATGCTTTTTTCCAATTATATAATTATTCTGGAATCATATTTTTCTGAACTTTTTGGTGAAATGGACAATTACTAAAAACGTTACCTTTTATTTATACTTAATATTATTTTGGGGTGGTGGTACCTTTTAAGGCCCTTCTCACTCTCGCCCGACTATTAAAGAAGTGCGTGAATCACTCACCTTCGCAATCACAGGTACACTTTGCGTCGAATTCACCATCCTTCTTCTCTTTGGAGCCCTTCTTCTCTTTGGAGCCCTTCTTCTCTTTGGAGCCCTTCTTCTCTTTGGAGCCTGAAACCTTCACATCAACTGGACCATAATAATACTTATTTTAGTATAAATTACGTATATATCGTATTGTTTAAACTCTCAGCCACAGCCTCGGCCGGCCGTGGCAGCGGAAAAAGTCCGGCCGCGGAATAAGTCCGGACGGACAAGATCCGCGCGCAGATTTTGTCCGACTTGCCGATATATTATTTTTGGTTGCTTACTTCAATTTTCATTTTTTTAAATGTTTCGAACAAAACGAACAGCTCTATATATGGTGTCTTTATGTCATGGTGGCTTTGGTTAGATTTTGTGGCTATAGATAGATTTATATCGTGAATACACGTTATGAAAAATTGTTATTCTTTACCTCGCAACGAAAATATATCCTTTTTTTTTTTTTGGAGCGACTCTCAACCAAATCTTGACTTTCTCTTTAAATAACAATTAACACTGCAGAAATGTTTAAAAACGTGTCCCCATGGCGTAGCATTCACGAATTCGCCGACTATTACATTTATGACGAAAGGCCCGATGTTCTCATCAGTGGCACAATTTGTTTAGACCAGGCTAAAATGACAGAAATTACCATTAACTGGTTAAACCGTTTCACACCTGTGAAATATCACCGCATTGATGGTCGTTATGTGCCACCGGAGATATTATAATTGTTTCTTTTCTTATTCAATCAATCCCTCTGTATTGTTCTGTTTAGACATCAGAACAAATGGTTGCTTGACATTCCAGACATGGTATAACCCGTCAGCAGTAATCTGGTAATTTAACTCGATGATCCAGGTCGCAATATTGCTGCTGACCGGTTATTCTATGATTTGAATATTTGCATTGATAATGAAAACAAAGGGTCAGTAACATTTCACCTTTTTTTTACCGTTTTTTTGGCCCAGACTCAAGATGAGAATTCAGGCAAATAAAACTTATCTAAAGCATAGAACTATTAAAAGAGAATATCGAGCGTTGAAAAATATGGGGTTTCAGGGACGAACACCGGTACCAGGAATGCTACAGCTTTCTATAATATGTCAGTCTGTAGAGCACCGGTCTAGCAATCCGAAGGTCTCGGGTTCGAATCCCGGAGAAAATATATTTTCTTTGCTCTTTTGTTTTCATTTAGAGAATGTTAAAAGACCTACAGCGTCTAGATGGCCCAATTTTCACAATTCGGCTCTCTATACGTAATTTTTCCTAAAGAAAAGGAATTTGGCAGTCATTTCCCATGAAATCAATACATTTTGGGGTAATTAGTAAATATCTAATTGTCCTGGGAACGCCCCTTTTAAATCGCCAAAATGTGAAGTCATATAGAGAACGGACTAATGAACTAAATTCTGTAGATGACGCGTCATGACGTAAGCAAATGAATTGTCAATCACATGTCAATCACGCTGCCGATTCTGGACCCTAAATGTGGGTGGGGCGTAAACTGGCTGCTAAATGAGATTTGGCATCAGAAAATTAGTCTTAAATCAATACTGTGTTTATTTTCATGGATTTTTTTCGGCAGACCTATTTTACAAGTTATCAACTATGGAATAAGTGCCAAAATACGTTGTATTCTTTAGGTCCAACAGATGTGTCTCACCTGCGCTGATGATCTTCCCTTCGCAAGTACACGAACATGTTTCTGCCGGACTCTCAGCCATGCACTCGAAGACTTCTTTCTTTTTTCCCTCGGTGGTCCCTGAAAAGAAGATTAAAGAGATCTAGTAACATTGTATTTTTTAACTAGAGGACCTGTGCACTGCATGCACACAATTCAACTGTAGGCATACGGGTACGGTATGTGTACATCTCGTACCATACTAATAGTGCATTTGCACATACTTTACCGCGGCTACGTTCGCCCCCAAAATATACTCCGCAAAAAAGAAACTGGACACTTGTATCAAACCAAATATTTCATATTCATTTACGATAAAATATATGATATTGTATATCAAATTAAAGATAAAATGGCCCTCTTCAATATTGGCATACAATCCAGATGAAATCATTCATGCATGACTTGTCACGGTCAACTAACCACAGCAAGATCTGTTTTCAAAAATAGCAAAAATGGAACATCCACTCAACCATGTAAATGTTGATAAGCATAATCTAAAACGCTATATTCATGACATGGCATAATTGTTCAATACAAATGTGACTTTTTTTTTTCTTCATCTCAATAAAAAGTATAAATGAAGACAAATTGTGAACGTTAAAGGTTTTATTTTCATCCAAAAGTAACACATTGGGGAATTACATGGTAAAGGTTTATTAGTCGAAACCACACTTTGTGCCCTTATTTCAGCATGAAAAATTGTATAAATTCTTCTCAAGAATGCTACCGTAGTCCAAAGATCTTCAAAACCTGATGTCACCATTGGTCAAACAGTTGGGCAGTCTTTAACATGACATTTCTTTAGATAACTATGGTTAAAATTGAAGAGAACACACAGAAACAGACAAGCTTCATGCCTCTAATACAGACCAGTATGATGATGCTCTCATAACCTGGCCCTGTTTTATTGACAAATTTGTATTTTCAGAGTTGTTCATAACAATAAAGTAAAATAATGTCATAATTTACTTGCCCCGCACATCTTGTTTTAAGTGAAACGCTCACTATCATCCTGATAATTTCAGTCGAATGGTGTAGTCCTCCATTGTTTTTGCTATTTTTGAAAACAGACCTTGCTATTGTTAATTGACCATGGCAGTTCATGCATGAACGATTACACCTTTAATTTATACCCTGCATGCAGAGGACTAAATTCCCTTTAATTTGATGTATGATAATCTACACTTTATCGTACATAAATATGAAATTTTAAAACTTTTACAAGTGTCCAGTTTCTTTTTTTGCGGAGTATACAACAAAATCAACTTCCGTTTGATGTAATTTGATACCCTTTCACCATTACCTCCCTAAAGGTAGTAGCAATCATCACCTGAAAGGTGGGGGTCATACTTCAAGGCATGGCGATTTGCATAGCCGGTGTGGGAGCGGAAAAAGTCCGGCCGCGGGATTAGTCCGGGCGGACAAGATCCGCGCGCATATTTTGTCCGACTTGCCGATGTATTATTTTCGGTTGCTAACTTCAATTAAAACAAAATATGGTTGCGAACAAGACTTACCCATTACCCATTACCCATATGGTGGGTATATGTTAGATTTGGTGGCTAAGGTTAGATTTTAGTGGCTTTGGTTAGATTTGGTGGCTAAGTATGAAAATTTAAGTTAGCAGTAATCCCCCTAAATTGCACTGCTCGGACTGATCCCGCGACCGGATCAAATCCGCGACCATACCGGACAGACAAACATGTTTACATACAGACACAACCTCCTCTTTTAGTAGTATAGATTGTTTTTTTGTTTTTTTAATTATATTCCTGCATGTCTCAAAATAATGAATTTCATACGTACAAAGAAACTTTTATAAAGTCGAAATATAAACACTACAGAGGTCTGCCAATATAAGCTGGAAGCTTGAAGTGTTGCCACACCAAAGATAATCAAAGTTATTCAGATCCTTAAAGGGACTTAGTAACATTGTCCAAATCCTTAAAATCCAATTGGAATTATAGCAGTTCCCTCATACCTTGTTGTATTCGTATTAACAATAGGCTATTTTCGCAAGTTTGTGGACGACGACGCATTTCTCGTCCTCTAACGATGCGAATTGGCTGTAGTCAATGTGCGTTAAGTTCACAACAATTTGGTTCCCTCCCGCACACAATCATGACAAACACCCACACACACACTAACACACGTTCATACGAACACAATCACACGCACACACACACACACACACACACACACACACACACACACACACACACACACACACACACACGCACACACGCACACACACACACAGACCCACACACATATATACACACACTCACACAAAGACAAATGCACGCAAACACCCACACACACAAACACACACCCATATACACATGTATACACACACAACACACACGCACAAACACACACACACACACACAACACACACACACACACACAACGCAAACGCTCACACAACAACTCGCACACACAAGCACACAAGCACTAAAACACAACACACACCCTTGCACCACACACTCATGCACAGACATACACACACGCACGCACGCACTCGCACTCAAACAAACAAACGCACACACATTCACGCACAAACACACACATGCACGCAAACACACGCATACACACACTTACGAACACACACAAACATACAAGCACATACGTATGCACGCACGCACACACACACACACACACACACACACGTACACCACATTTACACAAATATCCACCGGACATAGACATACACACGTATAAAACACACACATACATGTTGATACATGTTAATGATACAATAAACGGCCCCAACTGGCATCCGACTGTCTCTCGACTGGCATAATGTGTGTCGCGAGGCACTGAAACCTGAGCCGATCCGAATGAAAAACAGTCGGATCTGGTCGATTCGGATCCGTGTGCGTTAGGTTTTAAGCCCACTTTGAGTCTCGGGTTTTAAAAGTCTAAGTAAAGGTAAAATAGTATATTTTGGCTCACCATATTTCATGACGACCAGAACAAGCAGCAGAGAGGCGGACAAAAGTTTGAAGTGTGCCATTGTGATTCTTAGCCTTCAACTCTAACGATACTGCAAAGAGAAATTGTTTAATGTTTAACAAATAATATAATAATAATAATAATATCCATTTTGATATAGCGCTTTTATCACCGAAGTCCCAAAGCGCTCGGAGCATTAATACCTTGGCTTTAGCCGAGCAGCCTTATCCAAGCAATCAAGCATTTCAAGGAATACATTCATGTCAAGTACCCATTTACTACACCTGGGTTGAGAGCAGCAAATGTGGATAAAGTTTCTTGCTGAAGGACACACGTACCTTGGCTGGGAATCGAGCCCACGACCCTCGTATTGAAAGACGAAGGCCCGAACCAATATATCACGACCCTCCCACGATAATATAATATGCTTATATTTTAGCATAGAGTTAGATAGTATATCTATTTCTATGTATTTTAGTAAGTTCGCTTGCGCGTCTATTAAAGTGGTATTCCGTCCCCAAAATCAAAATGTATTCATTTTGTTGATGAAAATGTCCGTCCAGGTGAAGGTGTTATTTTTGTTGGAGATTTTAATACAGTCCTTAATTATAAACCGGACAAAGCAGGAGGTATTTTGAAAGAGTTTTTGGATTATGTTTATTAACGAGAACAGATGGGTCCAATAGTACTTATAGATGTATGGCGAGAAAATCATATGAATTTAAAGGAGTTTACACATAAACAAAATTGTCGTGGTCTAGTTCAAAGTAGAAAATAATCATTAACTAATTGGAGACTAATAATAAGCATAAAAAAAGAAGTGAAGATATCGTCTGGCTATAGACGATATATAAATAAAATATTTTGAAATCAAATTTTACAACTATGAGAGCATTCGAAAGGGAATGATTTTCATTTTACATGTTTTATTCAATGAACTTTCAAGTGGAATTAAAACCAACCAATTTAGTGTCAAGCGGCATTTCGGGAAGTACCAATACTCAAGTGTATCTTTAAAGAGAGGACTCTGACAAGGAAGACCAGTTTCTGCCTTATTGTTTTTAGTTTTAATTTAAATGTTAGCAATTGATTTTAAACAAAGTAAATTAAAAGGTATTGATTTAGTTAATGAAAATAGTGAAACTCTTGAAGTTAATATTAGTCAATTTGCTGATGACACAACAGTCTTTTTAAAGAATGAGCAATTACAAGACATTGGAGAAAATTGGAGCTTTTAGTAAAAGTTGCTGGCCCAACATTAAATATTAAAAAATCAAAAGGACTTTTGTTTGGTAGTTTGATGAAAATCAGTTTAATGATATTGGTTGGTCAAGTACTTTTATTAAAACATTAAGGGTTTATTTTAGTAAGAATATGAATAATGCTTACAAAAGAAGTGGAAAGAAAAGGTAGAAAAAATAGAGTGCCAGCTAAACAGCAGGAAATTTAGAAATTTACAATATTCCGGGAAAGTCATTATTATAAAGACATTAGTTATAGATCTAGAACACATATTGTTTCTTGCTTTCGCTTTGTATATACCTGACAGAAAGAAGAGAGGACATGATCTTTGTGTTATTACAATATACAGTATGCAAAATATCTTGCTTTAAATTTGGTTCTAACTTGCGTTGACCATTTTGGTCAAGATTATAGTCTTAGAAGAGTGGTGGCCTTTGGGAACCTAAATCATTAGCCGCTATGTCGAGAAAAAAAAAGATGCATTTTTGTGGAATGTTTGTTAAAATTTGACAAATTTGGAGCCTGACATATTACACAAAGTATAACCTAGAACGAGAACAGCTTACAGGAAGAGTACAATTTTGGTTTAGAGGGCGCTTTAAGAAATTATTTCTTGTGAGGTTATGAAAAACTAAGAGTACATTTGAAGAAAACGAACTATTCTAAATACAGAATAGACTTATTGTATCAAAATAGATCAGAAACAGCTTGATTCCTCCATAAATATAAATATATCTGATAGGAATAAATATTGAGGCCCAACATTTATTCAACAATATTAAAGATAGCGGCTTTAAGACTTTATTATGCCTGGTCTCTCTATTGAATAATTATTTTAACCAGACATCACATTCACTTTTGTTTTAAGAAAAATAAAAGGTTGAAACGCTCAGCAGTCTGGAGGGTGCCCCTTGTGTTAACGGCTGCTTTATGAATGAAAACAACCCTGTAACTTGGCCGTTTACATGTTGTTTTTTTCTTCTAACATTCAACCAGTCACTACAATTCAGTGTGACCAGAACTGTACTATCCTTTAAACCAACATGGCTGATATTGGTATAATTTTTTAAAGATATATAAACCACATCTAATGAAACAAATTGTCTCGTCCCTATTTTATTGGATTTATGCCATTCCGTTTTATTTTGGCCAAGCTGTATCGGCGTTACCCTTTACCCATGATACTACCTATAATTATGAAACCTGAAGTACACTTTGCAACGTTGATTCAACTGCCAGGGCTCACCCAAATTAATGCAATTTGTAAATTGATCAAATGACAAAAACATATGGAAAGTTACTGACTGTTATAGTACCATTAAAACATGCAAATGGATGGGGAGCGAGGGGAAGACTGCTTCCAATTCCGCTAAAAATTTCTTTGAGACCAATTCGAAAAATAATGGGAGCCTAAAATAGTATGTGTATGTCAGCTTGTGATTGTTTCCAACATACATGATAGATGTAGAATAAATCTTACCTATATGTCCGTCAATGAAGATTGGAAGCAGTTGAAGTTGGTTGGTTGCAGGTTACACTCACGGTGATGCTCTCGGGTGGTCTGGTCTGGTGTGCTTCAGATCGTCGGAATGATGAGACGTCGAATTCGGTAGACTTTTATGGACATTTTCAGGTAAATTTTGGATAGCAGTCATCCCCATGAACCATGAAACATAATATTCTCCAAAAATAATACAGTCTGTCAATATTCGCATCATATATTTTGTTTGATTGGGGATTAATTCATGATAGCGAAATTGCTCGTTTGGCTTTCTATAGGCATGTTGCGGGTTAACTTGTCCTTCAATACTTTTTCCAAGGTTACTTTCATCGTTATTTGTTTGATTCCGTAATAGGCACGTTATCAGATAAATCAATATTGAATTTGTTTCAATGAATCCATTTGAACCCATTCAGGACTAACTGATTTGGTTAAAACAAGCATTTCCGTAGGCTGCAGTTTGGATAATATCACGGGACTTAAATTTTTGGTAGAAATTGGCATCGTAATTATTATGTTAGTGATTATTGCCTTATAGCGAAAGATAGCGCGTTTATACCCAAGGTTAGTCTGCTATTGCTATACAGGGTGGACCAAATAAAACAGAACGACATACTTGCCGAAATATTAGGACGAATGACTAGTTTCACAATGTGCTCATCTTTCACTCTGAAAAATGACACCAAGATCAGCCATTTGGATTAAGTAGTTTTCGTTCGAAGTCGAATTTTGTGACCCCATGTCAGGTTTCAAATTTGACCAACTTGGATAAAACTGTGGCCTGTTATTTGGCATCTTTTGCTTTGTCACAAAATACACATTGTTAGTGAGCATTCTTTACAATTTGTGGTTTAGCTAATGAATGAAGATGTATTGTTCACTTCGACCTATCACAAGCGAAATATGCGAAATAATATTCCAAAGTTGTGTTGAAATCGGTCACATTTGAACCCTGACATGGTATCACAAAACGAAACCTATAGAACTATAGAAAACTAAACCAAAATGGCTGATCTTGCTATTATTTTTCACAGTGAAACTAGTCATTTGTCGTAATTTTTCGGCAAGTATGCCGTTCCTTTTTTTGTGCCACCCTGTATAACTATAGCAGACTAACCTTGGGTATAAAAGGAATAATCACTAACATAATAATTATTCATGCCAATATATACCAAAAATATCAGGTTTAAGAATTAAAGGGATAGCCTAGTAACATTATCCAAATCCACAAAACTTCTTTCTCTCATACCTTGTTGTATGCGTATTACCAATATAAGCAGGGTACATGTTTTTTTTCTCTCGAATTTCCCTTTCGTTTGAAAGAAATTTAAGATTGAGAAGTTCGGATTTTTAACTATCCACTGGATAGTCATAACTGTGTGCAATGTCAGTGCAATGAGATAGCAAATATCACTTTGCATTTTTGCTTAACATCCAGATCCAACCATTTATCACTTTCTGCACATGCCAACAAGGTATCTAGATCCCTTTAATGCCTCGTCGATCTGTGACCTTGTATGTCTTAATTTGCGTGCGAGACATAGCTTGGCTCTCGCCAGGTTTTATATTGACTTTGTCTGTGTAATTATTAGCATTACCTTCAAATAATAATAATTATAAATCGTATAAAGTGCGTGATGCATTTGTTTCAAGCACTCTACATAGTATGTACATCACAAGTATCGACTGCAATTTCATCATGTATGATGGTGTGTGTAAAGCCCGGCGCAGACAGAGCCGACTCGACCCGATCCGACTGGTTTTCAGCCTGATTATCTCAGTATGCGCTGCCTCAGGACTCCGGTTTTCCCAGTCAAGTGCCAGTCGGAGGTCATTCGAGGCCGATTCAACATGTTGGATCGGCTCCGACTGAGCGAAACTGACTCTAGCCTGACTGAAAACCAGTCGGATCGGGTCGAGTCGGCTCTGTCTGCGCCGGGCTTTAATCACATGATCAGATGCTTATATACAAAGCGGGGAGCTAAGGAGGAAAATGGGCCGCCTCAGGGAACTAACCAACCTACCGACCGACCAACCGACCGACCGACCGACCGACCGACCGACCGACCGACCGACCGACCGACCGACCGACCGACCGACCGACCGACCGACCAACCGACCATCCGACCAACCGACCCACCGACCAGCCGACCAGCCGACCAACCGACCAACCGACCAACCGACCAACCGACCAACCGACCAATCAATCAATCAATCAGTCAATCAATCAATCAATCAATCAATCAATCAATCAATCAATCAATCAATCAATCAATCAATCAATCAATCAATCAATCAATCGATCAACCAACCAACCAATCAATCAATCAATCAATCAATCGATCGATAGATCGATCAACCAACCAATCAATCAATCAATCGATCGATCGATCGATCAACCAACCAATCAGTCAATCAATGTTTTGGATTTAATGAGTAATAAATAACTAAAATGAAAACCAGTCGGATCGGGTCGAGTCGGCTCTGTCTGCGCCGGGCTTTAATCACATGATCAGATGCTTATATACAAAGCGGGGAGCTAAGGAGGAAAAGGGGCCGCCTCAGGGAACTAACCAACCTACCGATCGACCGACCGACCGATCGACCGATCGACCGACCGATCGACCGACCGATCGACCGACCGACCGAGCGACCGACCGACCAACCGACCAACCGACCAACCGACCATCCAACCAACCAACCAGCAACCAACCAGCCAACCAACCAACCAATCAACCAACCAACCAACCAATCAATCAACCAATCAATCAATCAATAAATCAACCAATCAATCAATCAATCAATTAATCAATCAGTCAATCAATCAATCAGTCAATCAATCAATCAATCAATCAATCAATCAATCAATCAATCAATCAATCAATCAATCAATCAATCAATCAATCAATCAATCAATCAATCAATCGATCGATAGATCGATCAATCAATCAATATTTTGGATTTAATGAGTAATAAATAACTAAATAAAATAAATTTCACTAAAATAATACTGTCAAGTGAACAGTGAAAAGTGTGGCATATTCCCCCAAAAAAATTAGTTCGATACTTGATATCATAAAATATGAAGGAGTTAGTAGATTCATTATTTTGTTCATAGAAGTAAACGTTTCGTTATCTTTGAAAATAGTGCATTTCGTCGGGGGTTGTAAGGATTATTATAAACAAAGCACCTCTCGTTTAAACAAGTAACCAAAACTTCTGTAGAATATTTGGAATCTATTTCGATATGGGCACGGGAAGGACTTTAATTTTAACTTGTTTATTTTAAATCTTCTTGGATTTCATCCGACCAGTGTAGCTAGTTTTGCCTAGAATACAGGCAAATCAACTTGTCTGTGTACAAAAGTAGGGGGAAGAGGCATTTCCATGAAAATGGAAATTGTGTGAAGTCGTTTTGTACAGTTCCAATACCAACACCATGTTTACCTTTGTAGTTTCTCCATTGGCATTCTTTTTTTTCTTAACAAATTTATTAAATAATAAACACTCAATTTAGTAGTGAATAACTGATGTTATCGAGGGATTGGTTCGGGTTATTTGGGTTCTTTCTTTTATTTGAATTTTCAGATCTCCTTGGAGATCCGGAAAAATTGCTACAGCCGACGGTATTTCACGTCGTCAGAGCGGGGTATTGGGATAAGTTTTCAACTAGCAATAATCGCGCCTCGGATAAACCTCATTGGCTACGATACTGCCTCTGCGCAAAGATAACATTATTAGACAAATTGCCTTCATATAATGATTTTGAAGACCGCATCTTTCGTGGTTAGTGAAAAATCGGAATAACTGCGATCCCTCATGAATGCAGTGATCCGTATCAATAAATGACAATACAACACTTTGCATCGCTAATTTACATGACGATGCCCACTGAACAGTACTTAAAGGTATATTGTGCACAATGTCCCCTTTACTTCAGTAATAATGATTAAACACTACAAAACATTCATGGACCTACACATACGGAAACACACTCACACACGCACGCACACACACGCACACGCACACACACACACGCACGCACAAACGAACACACGCGCACATACTTTTTTTGGTGATTTGTATTCCTCCAAAGTATAAGCATACAACATTTACAATTGAATAAAACATGTCCAATGTTATCATCATATTCATAAATAAGGAATACAAACAATTACAGTTTAAAGGGATAGTTGAGTATTGGTCAAACTTAACTTTAGTTACCAAAACCTGCACCATTACGGTACAAAATAATTATTTTTTAAATTATTATTATTATTGTTATTATAGTTATAACTTCGCCGTGCTCGAAAAGTATACACAATTACAAATGACTAAGTAAAACCCTTGTTATCATTCAAAAAGAGCCGTTACAACTCAAGAGGTCGCTCTCTAAAACATAATTGGTTTTAGCCATTTTTCATTTAAAATTGTGCATTTAATGTTTTGTTAAAATGATGATTCAATAGAGATATCATCAACAACTTTTACAAAAACCTATTCAGATTTAAGTAGTCTTTAAGCATTTTTTAAAAAAATGTCTAAAAAGTCAAAATATCCCCTGGTGAAGAATTTTTGAATACAAATATGTTTTGGGATATTTCAGCCGTTTCTGAACCGATTTTGTTCAAATAAAATGTATTCTGTCATTGAAATTGTATGTTCTTTCATATTTGACAGTCAGTTTTTCATTATCTCACAAACAAATATTTTGTGAAGTGCCCCCCTATACCAACACTCAACTATCCCTTTAATGAAAGATATAGTAGAAATGATTCTTACATTAAACAAAAAAATACAAATGCAAATACAATTCACATAACCCATGAAATAAACATAATGGAGGTTATAACAAAAGATAAAAAGAACTAAGACATGAAACTTCCTCACTTCTCTTTTACCCTCCCCCACCACCCCCCCCCCCCCCTTTGCCTAAGAGAAACCCCATCCCCGCCCAAGCACTGATTTTGTTTCTTTTTCCTCTTCCTCTTTTTAATGTAAATTAACAAGACTTCTACACGACTTCTACTACGCACACACTTACACATGCACACACAAACACGAACACACACACACACACACACACACACACACACACACCCACACACACACACACACACACACACACACACACACACCCACACACACATACGCACACACACACACACACACACACACACACACACACACACACACACACACACACACAACACGAACACACACACACACATACACAAACATACTCTTAATACTTGATATTTGATAAGATAATGAACTGACAACCCAGGCTATCAATTCGATGACACATCATCACACAACGTTACCCACCGACAATCAAAGAGCTAAGCATCCGTTCTGGTTTCACCATACTTAATCCGTTGTGCTGCTCACCTCGCATCCAAATCCTTGGTAGTATAGTGGTGAGTATCTCCGCCTGTCACGCGGTAGACCGGGGTTCGATTCCCCGCCAAGGAGGATACAAACTTGTCCTTTTCCCATTTTTCTCTCGTATGCAATACAATGTTGCCTGCTCCTTTTGCATACAAATCATTTAAACCCTTTGTAGTATAGCGGTGAGTATCTCCGCCTGTCACGCGGAAGGGTTTGATTCTCCACCAAGGAGAGTAATTTTTATTTTATTTTTTATTTTTGTAGGTCCTCAATTGGTATTTATCGGTTGTTGTTTTTAAACTTGCAGCTTTATACAAAATAGTTGGGAATGTAGCATGATAAACATACATTTTCGTTAAAAAAGAGACAAACGAACACATGAAGATGTACTTGAACATGCACATACACCCATTTCCACATCAGGACAACAAACCTACTCGCAAGCTCGCACATAGAAAAACCGACAAAAACAACACATACATGTACTCATACACGGTAACACATACACACACACACACGCACAAACATAAATACACAAACAAACGCACACACATAAATACACAAACAAACGCACACACTTACACACACACAGACACAAACATCTTCTCCTGCACACACACCCACGCATACCCACACACATACACACATACTTACACACACAAACATAAGATCCATTGAACGTGTAATGTTCACACATGACTTATTTGACATACCAGATCACAAATGTACACATGTTATCAACTATTCATCAATGTTTGCAATACGTCAACAAGGTAACTAGATCCCTTTGAAGTAAGCATCTGTTTGGTTCTCACTGTAGTAGAGCAGATAAGTGTAATAATCGTTCAAAGTTTGATACAAGCAAGAGCCTTGGTATGTAGGCTACCATAGGGACACTTTTCAGGAAAAAACACTTAGCCACGCGAAAATCCAAGATGGCGGCCATTTTCCAAAATGGCCGCCAAAAAGCTACTTTTTGATATAAAAATTGACTGGGTTGGCCGATTTCAGTAATCTTGGTGTCGTTTTATATGTTTATTGACATGCTAAACACAATTGTGATACATACGGACTTATACGATGGCCAAAATCCAAGACGGCTGCCATTTTCCCAGCTGGCCCCAAAAAACTTCTTTTGATATAAAAATTGACTGAGTTGGCCGATTTTAGTAATCTTGGTGTCGTTTTATATGTTTATTGACATGCTGAACACAATGGTGATACATACAGATTCATATGATGGCCATAATCCAAGATGGCCGCCATTTTCCAAGATGGCCCAAAAGAGCTACTTTTTGATATAAAAATTGACTGAGTTGGCCGATTTTAATAATCTTGGTGTCGTTTTATATGTTTATTGACATGCTGAACACACTGGTGATACAAACGGACCCATACGATGGCCAAAATCCAAGATGGCTGCCACTTTCCAAGATGGCCGCCAAAAAGCTACTTTTTGATATAAAAATTGACTGGGTTGGCCGATTTTAGTAATCTTGGTGTCGTTTTATATGTTTATTGACATGCTGAACACAATTATGATACATACGGACTTATACGATGGCCAAAATCCAAGATGGCCCCAAAAAGCTTCTTTTGCTATAAAAATTGACTGAGTTGGCCGATTTTAGAAATCTTGGTGTCGTTTTATATGTTTATTGACATGCTGAACACAATGGTGATACATACAGATTCATATGATGGCCCAAATCCAAGATGGCCGCCATTTTCCAAGATGGCCCAAAAGAGCTACTTTTTGATTTAAAAATTGACTGAGTTGGCCGATTTTAATAATCTTGGTGTCGTTTTATATGTTTATTGACATGCTGAACACACTGGTGATACATACGGACCCATACGATGGCCAAAATCCAAGATGGCTGCCACTTTCCAAGATGACCACCAAGGCAAATTTTTTTCATAAAAGTTGACCGAGTTTGCCGATTTTTATTATGATCTTGATGTCGATTCACATGTGACCTGATATGCTGAAGACGATTATGATACATACATACATATATAATGGCGAAAATCCAACATGACGACCATTTTTCAAGACGGTTGCCCAAAAGCATGTTACATTTGTTTCCCAAAACTGACTGAGTTTGTTGATTCTAATAATCTTTGTACTGATTAAAAGGTTGTTTGATGAGCTGAAAACTATTTTCATACAAATGGATCTAAATAATGGTAAAAATCGAACATGGCGGCCATTTTCCAAGATGGCGTAACAAGGGGATAAAGGAGGGATTAGGGATTAGCCATCCCTCCCTAAGCATGCTTAAGAAATATCATGTTTTGTTTAAGGCTGCTACCTTATAGGAAATATTGCCCTAAAAGTTTGTTTGCCACCCCTCTCATCATTGTCCTTTGGTTATGCCTCTGAACTTTTGAGATGATTGAGTGACAATAAATGTACGATTTAAATCATTATGAACGCGATATATTTGCTATCCCGTGCATCGTCCTATCCCCCTATCCACCTTCCCTGCCCCCATTAGGCTCATAGCCTGAGACTGGCAACGACATGGTCCTTTTTACGATATATACCAAAAGAATATCTTGTAAGAGTTTGGTCACCGTCTGTTATTTGCTTCTCTGTAATGATTCAGTTTGGGATGTAAGTATAATTGGTTATACATTGACTCGGACACTATAGTCACCCATCTATCACCTATATGGATGCAAGTACGTCAGTCTTTAAAACATGGAATAACCCACTCCCGTCAGGCTCATCATTTCCTTGAGTATGGTGACCATTCAGGGTGTAAAGAAACACTGCTAATTTGACCAACCACCATGAGCAAGTAGTGCAAACTCAGTCCCACTTCAATAAGAGAATGGATAAGCAATTGAACGTATCCCAGGAAATGGATGAACCCCTAAAAGAAAGAAATATGCAAGACACTAAGGATATATATAATACACCTCATATGGTGTTGCTAAACAATTATATTTACACTGATGTGTACAGATCATGCTTCTGGAATGGTTCAAAGGCGTGGCTAAGGGGATGGATATGCAGACAGCATGCTATTTATATCTATCATACGGCCTAGACAATAGCTATATATAATACATCTTATGGAAATCTATTTTACTAAACTTTTAGGATATAAAGACTGTTGCCCTTTACTTGTACACTCAAAAAACAGAAGTGCTGTTTTAGCACTTGGAGGGCTACATTCAGCACCTTTTCGGTGCTCGCATAGGGACAGCACAGCCTGTGCTGGTTCGGCTCTAGTACAAGTGCTAGTACAAGGGGCCATCTGAAAAAATGGCGGCCATCTTAGATTTTGGCCATCATATGAATATGTATGTATCACCATTGTGTTCAGCATGTCAATAAGCATATACAACGACACCAACATTATTAAAATCGGCCAACTTAGTCAATTTTTATATCAAAAAGTAGCCTTTTTGGGCCATCTGGGAAAATGGCGGCCATCTTGGACTTTGGCAATCACGTGGGTCCGTATGTATTACAATCGTGTTCAGCATGTCAGTTAACATATAAAACGACACCAAGATTACTAAAATCGGCCAACCCAGTCAATTTTTATATCAAAAAGTAGCTTTTGGAAAATCTTGGAAAATGGCCGCCATCTTGGATTTTCGCTTGGCTCAGTGTTTTTTTTCTAAAAAGTGTCCCTAAGGTAGTCTGCATACCAAGTATGTTGCTTGTATAAAACTTTGAACGATTTCCATGATATTTTACACTTATCTGCTCTACTACTGTACTTCATTCGTTGTGCTGCTCAACCCACATCCAAATCCTTGGTAGTATGGTGAGTATCTCCGCCTGTCACGCGGAAGACCGGGGTTCGATTCCCCTTCAGGGAGAGTAAACTGTATTAATCTGTGTAGGTTCTCCATTGGTATTCTTCTTTTTGTTCTGTGTAAACCTGCAGGTTAAAGCGATCCATGTACTTTGTTAGATATTGCCCAAAATGACATTTGAGTCTTCAATCCTATACCAAAATCATTGTAAGATATGTCCGAATGATGTGTGAAAGTTTCATTGAAAAGAACACTGCTTTCCTGGTTAAAAAAGCACAAATTTGCGTCAGATTATGAGCTCTTTGCTGTAGATTCGAACTTGACCTCTATGACAGTCTGTAGATCATAGACGGTCTTCAGCTGAATGATATTCAATGATAGATATCTTCATACTAAAGGGACATTTGAAAAAATCTAACCCTATTTTATTATTCTCTTACCATAAGCTAAACAACACAGGAGAGAAATGTGGAAGCTCAAATTATTTTTCGTAGAGTTAGATATAGATATATAGATATAGATAATTTATTGTCACGTTAAAATACAATAACATACAATTTGTTGCCGGACATTAAACAAATGTGTGCAAAAGTCAAAATCAGTAAAACAAATATCACAATTATACATAACATACAAATCATACAGTACGAATAAATATCACTTACAATTGTTTAGAGGGAGAGAGAGTGAGAGAGAGAGAGAGAGAGAGAAAAAAAAGCTCAAGGGACAGAAGTATGTGCATAATTAAACTTAGCTCGAGCTCAGTCCCATCCAGGAATCCCCATACTAGGGCACTCCTCCCCTATGATCATTCACACACAAACACACACAACACACACACACACACACACACACACACACACACACACACACACACACACACACACACACACACACACACACACACACTCACACACACACACGCACCCACACATGCACTCTTCCCCAAACACACCCCTCACCAGCCGACGCACACACCCATACACAAGCACACACACACACACACACTCACGCGCACACACACATGCACACACAAAGATACGCCCCTCATAACTGAACAGTCAGCCATGAACAGTGCC
The DNA here is from genome assembly GCA_037951105.1 of Echinarachnius parma. NCBI lineage: Eukaryota > Metazoa > Echinodermata > Echinoidea > Clypeasteroida > Echinarachniidae > Echinarachnius > Echinarachnius parma. The sequence goes on from JBAMJV010014214.1 coordinate 35,722, forward strand.
CCAGCATGGGCATTCCCGATGAGACAATGAGACAATGAATTTCCAATATGTTCACTATATATAAATTAAATAAAAGAGAGAGGGAGAAAAGGAGAAGAAAAAAATGAAAAAGAAAAAGCAAGAGAAGAGAGAGAAATATTAAAGAGAGAGGGCGACATATGTAATTAAATCATTTAAGGCAGTAGAACACATTTGAAAATAGCAAGATACACGTAATTAAATATTGAATAGGGATTTAAACTGAGTTAAATTGCCCATGAGCAGAGTTGGTGATATATTACCTTTGTTTTATTTCATTTTTCCTAAAGAAGGAGAGAAAGAAAGAAAGAAAGAAAGAAAGAAAGAAAGAAAGAAAGAAAGAAAGAAAGAAAGAAAGAAAGAAAGAAAGAAAGAAGAGAGAAAGAAGATCCGAACAACGATCTAAATTGCCTTCGGTTAGATCACCAACCCTGCCCATGAGTACCTGTACCTTGTAAGTTAATAAATAAATTATTGAAGTTTAAAAGCTCAAATTATAATAATTTCAAAGACATGTGCAACATGCTCTATTAAATCAATAACTTCCAGAGATTAACTAAAACTTGGTTAAAATAAATAATATAAATATTCCTATACATACATGTTGTCATGTTGTGTGTTAATTAAATAATGACTATTTTTCCAAGACAAATGCAATATGCTCCATTAAATAAGTGAAAACATGACCTCATCTGCATATTTCAGTGTGGCAAAATGGGCTTACTAGACTAGCACTAATTAATTAACAGAGTGAACAAATGGGAGACAGCATACAACCCTGTGGTGAGCCTACATTCAGTGTTCTACATTCCAAAAATACTTCCCCCAACCGAACTCTTTGTGACCTATTGACATGAAGTCACCCATCCACAGGGACAAATATAAATTAACCTTCATGACACTTTAATTAACAAATTGATTCAATAATAAACACTCAATTTGGTTGTGAATAACTGATGTTTTCAAGGGATTGGTTTGGGTTGTTTGGGTTCTTTCTTTTATTTGAATTATGAGATCTCCTTGGAGATCCGGAAAAATTGCTACAGCCGACGGTATTTCACGTCGTCAGAGCGGGGTATTGGGATAAGTTTTCAACTAGCAATAATCGCGCCTCGGATAAACCTCATTGGCTACGATACTGCCTCTGCGCAAAGATAACATGGTTAATCGAATTCCCTCTGTATAATGATTTTGAAGACCGCATCTTTCGTGGTTAGTGAAAAATCGGAATAACTGCGATCCCTCATGAATGCAGTGATCCGTATCAATAAATGACAATACATCACTTTGCATCGCTAATTTACATGACAATGCTCACTGAACAGTATTAAAAGGTATATTGTGCACATCGTCCCTATACTTCAGTTCTAATAATTAACACAAAAAACCCTGCACAAACACACACACACTCACACACACACACACACACACACGCACACGCACACGCACACGCACACGCACTCACACACGCACACACGCACACACACACGCACACACACACACACACACACACACACACACACACACACACACACACACACACACACACACACACACACACACACACACACACACACACACACACACACGCACGCACACAAACATACGCAAACACATGCACCCCACACAAGCACACACGCACACACACACCCTTTCATGAAACGGGCCCCTGGCTTTCAATTCGATGACAAGCTACCCACTGATAATCTAAGAGTGAATCATCCGTTATGTTCACCACGTACTTAATCCGTTGTGCAGCCTACATCACCATCCAAATCCTTGGTAGTATAGTGGTGAGTATCTCCGCCTGTCACGCGGAAAACCGGGGTTCGATTCCCCGCCAAGGAGGATAATATTTCTTTTTTTCCTTTTCCTTTTTTTTTCACTCGTATTCAATACCATGTTCCCTGATTTAATGTTTCCTGTTTGAATAAATGTCCCGCGGAAGACCGGGGTTCGATTTCCCGCTAAGGAAGGTTTATTATTTTTCTTTATTTTAGCAGGTTCTCAATTGATATTCTTTGATTGTTGTTTTTTGTACTTCGAATTAAAAAAATATCAATAATAAAGATTCAGTCTGGTTGAGAAGGTAACATGATAAACAGACACGTTGTCGTTAAAAAACATATAGCATATACACGGGAAATGACAAACGAACAGATACACACATACTTAAACATGCAGGCCTACACACATTTTGCACAATCACAACAACAAACTTAGTAACATTGTCCAAATCCTCAAAATAAAATTGTATTTCTAGCGGTTCCCTCATACCTTGTTGTACCGTAGAACTCCGTCGTGAAGCACCCCCAATCACCTATATGCATCTTGCTTTTTAAAGAGCGCTCTCTATGTGTCCAAAAATGGAGACGTTAATCAAGAATGCAAATAATGGTGACGAATATTCATGAGAATAATAATAGAGGTGAATCTCATGGAAACGTCACATAAAAATACAATGGTGATGAATATTCATGTGAAAACGCCGCCTAAAATAGACAACCACTGTGCTGTTATTTGTATGGAGCTGTGTTTGATATGGGGCGTATACAGGGGGTCCCACCCCATGCACATTTATTTTAAAACCTCTGTCCCCGCTGTTAGTCAACTTTCAAACAGATGAATCAACTCAAAGGAAATAACATGACAGGATAATTTTTCATTAATTAAGGATATGTAAAATACAGATAATTAAAGTAGCGTTCAAGTTTCAATGAAGGTCTACATGTATGTACTTTCAAGGTTCTTGTCCCCCCCCCCCCCCCCCCCCCCTCCTACGTGTGCCAGGTAAACGTTTTCCGCCCTACGCCTTCTGGGTTATTTAAGTGTTCATGGGTTCCTTTTGTTTGGTTTAAAGACTCATGAAAGAAGGTACATGAGAGTATTTGTATCGGTATAAGCCTTTTTTTGTACGATACAAATTATTATTGTTCTATGCAGCCTTTAGATTCGACGTTGCCACTGACAACCGGCCCCTTCGGTAACAATATCTACCATGTATATTGTAAGAAAATTCACGCCCTAAACAAAAGCTTTCTGCATCCATCAGAGCTTGATAACAAACAATGCTTGTCTGATCTTTCATATAAAGCATTGTCGATGAAGCAAGAACCAGTAGATATATATCATTCGATTGTCTGTTACGTGTCGTGTAGGTAGGATGCCAGGTTGTTCGTATGGTTGGTATTACCAGGGTTAGATCCAGGAAGGTGTAGGGACGATTGTCCCCTATTTGTGTATGTACTATACTTGTTTTATCGTTACATAATATTACTTTTTTTAATCCAGTCATACAAGTAGAGGCTATTCGAGATTCTTAATTTATTGTGATTCTGAATGACACTGATGTATATAATGCATTTATCACACCCCCTAAAACTCATAATGCTGAACTCCCCCTTGCCTCTATGAAAAAAGACACACGACTTCCATGTATAGTAGTAGAATACAGGGTGGCCCAGAAATAACGGAACGGGGTACTTGCCATACTAAAGACTCATGATGCCCGCCATACTGCATCGAGTAACGATCAACCGTGTGCCATTGTTAGCGTGCATTCAGCTGTGTAGAGAGAAGAAGGGGTACTAACAATGGCGCACGCATTGAACGTTACTAGTTGCTATGACGGGCATCATGTGTCTTCATTATAGCAAGCACCCCTGTTATAATGAATCACACAAATAAAAGAGAAAAAATAAAAGAAAAAAAATGAAAATACAGAAATCATTACTACATTTGATATGTAAAAATCAACGTAAACATCTGAACATTTAAATTAATACACAAAATAATGTGATTTGAACCAGTTCCCACCAGCTTCATAGGTATCGGAAACAGTATTTTACCGATGAGCTAACTAACCAACTTCCATTGTTATTTGGTATTTCTACTATTATATACGTGGATGCCGTGTACCTTTTCGTTTATATTAGAGGCAAGGGCGAGTTCAGCATTTGGAGCTTTAGGAGTGTGATAAATGCATTATATATACCAGTGTCATTCAGAATCAGAAGAGATTAAGGATCTCGATTAGCCTTTACTTGTATGACTGGATTTAAAAAAATAATATCATGTAAAGGTAAAAATAAAATAGTACAAACAAAAATAGGGGGCATTCGTCCCTGCACAATCATTGTTTGTTGTCAAGCGCTTTGATTGATGCAGAAAGCTTTTGTTCAGGGCGTGCATTATCTTACAATGTACACGGTAGATACTGTTGCCGAAGGGGCAGGTTGTCAGTGGCAACGTCGAATTTAAAGGCTGCATAGAACAATAAGAATTTGTGTTGTAGAAAAAAAGCTTATACCGATACAAATACCCTAATTTACCTTCTTTCATGAGTCTTTAAACCAAACAAAAGGAACCCATGAACACTTAGATGACCCAGAAGGCGTAGGGCGGCAAACGTTTACTTGGCACAGGTAGGAGGGGGGGGGGGGGGGGACAAGAACCATGAAAGTGCAGGCCTACATTGAAAGCTACTTTACTTATCTGTATTTTACATATCCTTAATTAAAAATTGTCCTGTCATGTTCTTTCCTTTGAGTTGATTCATCTGTTTGAACGTTGACTAACAACGGGGACAGAGGTTTTAAAATAAATGTGCATGGGGTGGGACCCTATGTATACGCCCCATATCAAACACAGCTCCATACAAATAACAGCACAGTGGTTGTCTATTTTAGGCGGCGTTTTCACATGAATATTCATCACCATTGTATTTTTATGTGACGTTTCCATGAGATTCACCTCCATTATTATTCTCATGAATATTCGTCACCATTATTTGCATTCTTGATTAACGTCTCCATTTTTGGACACATAGAGAGCGCTCTTTAAAAAGCAAGATGCATATAGGTGATTGGGGGTGATTCACGACGGAGTTCTACGGTATTCGTATTAACAATACAATCATGGGACCGGTTTCGGTTTTTTTCAAATTTCCCTTTCGTTACAAAGATATGTACGATCAAAGTATTCAGATAAGAAAAAGCGTTTTGAAACCGTGTACAAAGTGAGTGCAGTGAGTTAGTGAATATCACTTTGCATTTTCGCTCATTACTTGGCCATGTAATGTCCATTTGACTTGAAATTTTCACACAATACCCTGTGTACATATGAGAAAACAACAATATACATTGCATCAACCCTTTTTTGCACATGTCAACAAAGTTACTAGATCCCTTTAAGTTCAACTTAGGATCTTTGTGAAACACCCCCAGGGGGTATTTTACAAAGATCCTAAGTTAAACTTAACTCTAAGTTGGACTTAACAATTATGAAAGGCCGTTAGATTCTTTGAAAAATTGTTCTAAAAGTTGTAAAAGTTCCTTTTTCAAGGGCATAAAATGGTGAATCAAATCATGAATATTTTATATTATCAAGCATATTTCATAATCTTGATGTAAAATGTATGAAAACTCTATAATATTTGCATTTTTGCTTTTGAATATAATAGTATTCCAAGGCTACAAAATAATGGCTTTCCATAATAGTTCGGTCCAACTTAGAGTGGAGTTCAACTTATAATCTGTGTGAAACATCACCAGCATCATTCTCACTTATACTCTGCATCCCACATTCAACTCTAACCCACCATTGTTGACTGAAACAGAGCTTTAATAAATGTCACAGCGTCTTTGGATAATCTTTCGGACAGAACGTGTAACCTTCTCTTGTACAAGGTTAACCCGCTCCCTGTGACGCGCGCTAGGTTTCTGGAACAAAAATGTTCACCTGGGTCTCAGCATCTCAAAATAATAAATTAAATACAAAACAAGAGTTTAAAAAAACAAACAGAGGTGTAACTAGAGAGTAAATTAAAAAAGGTACCGAAGGGTAATCTTTCCTTTGAGAGGGAACGGAGCGACATGAGCTTTAAATAAGATTATTGTGTATTTCTTCACGTGGTCTTGCCCAAAAGGTGTATTTGACCAAAAGGTATTCTTGCCCAAAAGGTGCCACAAGGGGCACGTCCCTCCACAATGAGAATGGGATGTGTACCCCTAACTATTTCCCCCACGTACCCCCACCGCTTCATCTATGACACTGCGGGAGAAGTATGTGTATAAAGATGTGTCCGTGTGTGTGTGTGTGTGTGTATGTGTGTGTGTGTGGATTATATGTCGAAAAGAGACATAATATTATAACATCATATCATATCAGAAGGTTCATAGGCATATGTTATCATAGTATATTAGATCAATTTAGTTGGGCGTGTAGTCCAGTAACGCTGAGAAGCCGCTCTCAACATGACCTCGTCATCGGTTCGTTCCGTGGTCGCTGCCCTCCTCATAGGCATGCTCATTGGGGCAAACGCAGGTGAGAATGTAGGGAATACTGCCATCATCTATAGGCATGGTAGGTGTTCGTATAAACAACAACAAAAAAGCCTAGTTAGTTTTGTTTGTTTAAATTACATGTTAATTATATATTTAGGGAAATAATCTTCGGTATATCCGGTTGATTATCGCAACTCGATCATCGTTTACACCATGACGTCGAGATCTGTTCGCCTCGTCGCAGTCGTCATCCTCCTTGGTATGCTCATATCAGGGATGCACACATTAGGTAAGACTAAAGTGAATATTAGGTATTATAGGCACTTCATCGATGCATATATGACATCATTCTGCTCAAGAGAATGTATTAAATACCTATATAGGAAGTGGAATGGTGGAATCATTCAAACGTATTTCTCTCTTTTGTTCTTTTTTTTATTAGTGTTCGCTGCGTCTTCTTCTCAAAGTGCGATGGGACACCTTCAGTTGGGTATCCATATTTAGTTGTCTTTACCCCTGACAAACCTTCCAACATCGATGCCTCAGGACATGCTTCAGGTTAAGAAAATATTTAATGGAATTGAAAGGTGAAATGTTCTTCATTATTATGTTTTTATTGTCGCTGGTCATTTCTTTTATTGATTCCTACGACTTCGAGCAGCACAGGAGATAGTTACATATCCGGGAAGGTGAAATTATTCAAAATCATTTCCCCTTTATGTTCTTTATCATTGTGTTTTTATATACGCTGATTATATTTCAGAATGCGATGGGCAACCTCCAGTTGGCGATCCATAATGCGGCCGTCTTTGTCCCTAACAAACCTTCCTCACTCGATGCCTACGACTTCGTTCGTCTCAAGAGATAGTTACAATCATGTCCGGAAAAGGTGAAATGTATTTATCTTCATGTTATTTTCTTCACATATTCGTTGATTATATTTCAGAATGCGGTGGGCCACCTCCAGTTGGCGATCCAAATGCAGTCGTAATTGCCCCTGACAAGAGAATGCAATACATGAAGTTGAACAGTGAGATTATTCAATTTTGTTTTCATTTGTATTAGTCATAGTGTTTTTGTGTTCCTTGATTATATTTCAGAATGCGAAGGGCCACCTTATGCGGTCGTCTTTGTCCCTAACAAACCTTCCTTCATCGATGCATGTGACTTCGTTTAGCTCTAGTGGTGACTTGAAACAGTGGCAGTTTATCAAATGTTGAGCTGAACTATATATTTATATCAACAACAAAAACTTTGATCATCCATGATCGCTTCTTCCATGTGTTCTTCTTTCAGAATGCGAAGGGCCACCTCCAGTTGGCGATCCATACGCGGTCGTCTTTGTCCCTAACAAACCTTCCTACATCGATGCCTACGACTTCGTGAAGATCAAGTGCGAGAACCAGACGATGGTGTACGGCCCCGACTACAACTACTGCTACAATGGCAGATGGCTGATGGACACATCCATCTTCTTCTGTCTACGTAATTATAAACCTCCCTCGTTCATTTCATCAGTCATCATTGTCATTTAAAGGGCCGTGAATTTATAGTTACTTTTAGACCGTGGGCCGAAGCAAGATTAAGGGCTTAGTTTGTTAGTTCCGTGTGGTCCACCTCTGGTACGTACGTTGTTCTGCCTTAGAAAGTCTAAAAGATGTAACAAAACTGCCATGTTCCCATTTTCGAAAAAGTGACGTTACGGAATAACGGCTGAAAACAATGAACAGATTAAATTTGATTGCTAAGGACATATTTCTCCCTAGCAACTGTGACATACTGTAGCTAGGTACCACATAATAATTTATATGTGCCTTATTTTTGTCTTAGAAATCCAAATTGACCAGTAGGATTTGGACCTTTTCCTGCTCACTTGAAGCCGTCGTGTTATGAAACTGCACATTTTCAAATGGCATCTATTCCCTGTAAGGAATAGTGCAGGGGGATAATCAATAGTCACAGGGTTCAGAAAATGTCCAGGTAACCATGGGATCTAGTATAACTTTGTTGACATGTGCAAAAGCAGATGAATTGCTGATAAAAATGTGTATTTCTTGATCAAATTATGTCTTCTTAGTGATGTGTCAAAATGTCCACGATATTTAATGTCAAATGACCGGGTAATGAGCGAAATCGCAAAGTGCGGGTATTTGCTATAAACTCACTGCACTTACCCTGTACATAGTTATAATTCTCCTTATATAAACTTTTAAATCATGAATATCTTTATATCGAAAGGGACATTTTGAACATTGAAACCCGTTCGATGATTCTACTGGTAATACGAATACAACGAAGTTTGTGAGAACTGGTAGAGTTCTCAGTAAGTTTTGTAAATTATTGTTAACAATGCTACTATTAGATCCCTTTAAAGGGATTTAGTAACATTGTCCACGTCCTCAAAATCTAATTTGGATTCTAGCGGTTCCCTCAAACCTTGTTGTATTCGTATTAACAATAAAAGCATGGGACAGGTTTCGGTTTTTCAAATTTCCCTTTCGTTAAAAAGATATTTACGATTTAAATGTTCAGATGTTAAATTATCCACTGGATCGTCGAAACTGTGTACAAAGTGAGTGCAATGAGTTAGTGAATATCACTTTGCATTTTTGCTCATTACTCGGCCATTTAAAGTCCATTTAACTTGAAATTTTCACACAACACCCAGTGGACATATTAGATATCACCACTATACATTGTATCAACCATTCATTTTTTTTTTAAAAACATGTCAACACACAATTACTACCCCTTTAAGGAATACAGGTGAAATGACACACATGGTTGAGAAAATAGCATCCAAGTAACCATTAAGACTTGAACTCCAAATTAAACATGTTTTCGATCATTTTTCGAACGGGAATTTCCCTTTCAGCAATCGGCAATTAAGCGCGGTCTGGTCGCTTATGAAATGATGCAGACCGAACAATAATCAGTCTCTACTCTCTATATTCCGCTCGACTGCCTGATGTATATGCTCCATTTAGAACGGGGTATAGTATAAAGTTAGATATAAAAAGTAAACCCATTAAATGTAGAGTCGGTTTTTCTGACTAGAAATGATG
>JBAMJV010014215.1:0-14495 GCA_037951105.1 Echinarachnius parma
ACTGCTTCTTTGACTGATCCGACCCCGGAAGCAACGGCGGGTATTCAAACGAGTCCCGAGTCTACTCGTTCGACGTCGACGTCGCCGATGACAACGTTGCCGATACCCCAAGTGATACGCCCCATGGGTAAGACATTCATTTATTTGTTATTGTCAGTAGAAATTGCCGTTTTAGGAAAGGCTAGAATTCGGAAAGTTATTTTAACAACGTTAAACATCACGATTTACATCACATCTCATTGAAATAAAAATGATAGCGGTAGATAATCAACACTCTGATGGATTCGAAAGTGAGAACTTATCCTTGGATGTCGAATTCGTCACACACTTCACACTAAGACAATCAAGCACAGTCAGGTGGCGGGGTCGGACTGATTTAGAGGCGTGACAATTATTTTAGGTACACTCTATACATACCTAAATAAGAGTTTGTTTTAATACATCGTTTAGTGGGACACGACCTGTACCACTAGGTTCCTGTAAGGTAATTGATGTTTTGAATACTTACCGATACAAAACATTACAAAATAAGGATTCAATTCGGATCATAGAATTATAACGTCTTGTTTATGTGCAATATGTAATCAATCAAGGCAATGTTTAAAGAGCAATTAAACTATGGCTTTTGGTTATTATTATCGTTTAGAGGGTGAACAGACATTTGATTTGATACATAACTTGGCAATTTTGACCTCCTGGATCCCATGAATTCCTTACATGAACATACCCACATTTTACTAATTCTTACGGCGGCAAAAGATGATGGGAGCGGCCATGTGCTTGTAATTACCCGACATGCTTTGCAAACTCTGACGTATGCATGTGCTTAGGGCCGAACAAAAAGATTTTCACTGATTTCAAAGCATCTACAAGTATTCAGACAATGGTTTGAATTGGTGCTATTGAAATGCATTAGTGCATATCATTGACCGTAGTCCGCACAAACCTAATAATGGCGGCCTCCAGTGTTCACGTGAATAGTGGTATACCCGATAGAGTTTTCACATATTTCTTCCAAAGCAGAAATCTGAGTCGGAGTAATGTTACATTTAATAAACAGGCATATTACGATGTATAAAGTAGAATAAACTCTATTCTTGAGTTGCATTGCCCTTTAATATCCAAACACAAAATGTGATACGATCACAATAGGTGCTGCTCGTAGACAAGTAAAACAATTTATAATGTATAACGATATGACTGTTAGTGCTTGCTAACCAGCAAATTTCACAATCTGAGAAGACAAACATTTATTTGGTGCATTTAGTAAATGTGTACCATCAACACTGTTAATAAGTAAGAAGTTTACTTTCTTTCTCCATCAGTTTACAAATTGCACTCCATAGATGTAGACCATGGTTTGTACGAACCTCCATTGTGAATCCGGGCCAATATGTTTTAGTTTCTAAATAATGTTAATGTATGGGTACCTATCATGCATATGGCTAGGCCGGCTAACCATGATATTGGGGGACAGGAAAATGTGGAATGTAGATACGAGTTCCCCTATAATGTCACACAATCGATCCATTAAGACGTTCACCTTTTTTTCTTCCAAAACAAATCAGTGAGCAAAATTGATCGGTCAGGGTCGGACTACGCAATACCATTGTTTCAGTTTCAGTTTCTTTCTCCATATGGGCAATTCCATGATAAGAGGGACATGCAACCCAATTTTCTATTACATATTTCTATAATCCTGATTCTTTTTCAAGCTTCAGTAACTCAGGAATCACATTAGAACAGAAAGAGCTTTAATTTTCACACTGTCGTGTCCTCGTTACGGAGTACCAGAACTATACATGAAATGGCACATGTGGGACTACACATGCTTGAAACACAGTTTTATAGGATTTTAAAGAAATTTATAAAAAATAATCTTTTTTTGTTTTGTTTCGGTTGGATAATGTAAAACACTTCTTATTACACCAACAAGTGTCTCCTCTATGAATTTGAAATGCATATTCATGCTAAAAACATCATTTTAATTCGGACGGACAAACTGTAACGTTACTAACCGTAACGTTACTAACCAGGTTTTTGTTGTTTCTACTAAAACCAAAAAGAAATATTTCAATATTCTATACATCATACCACTTGCAAAGACACGTCAATGGTGTAATAATGAAAACAATGTTTAGATGACTTCTGTTTAAGAGAAATATTTTTCATAAGGACTCATTGCTTTTTTCATGTCCTTTTTTGTAACGTTACTAACCAAAGTTTGAGTTTGTGTTATCACTCATTGAAATGCGTGGAATTGTTTTGAATTCTTACGTGAAGAATGTTCTGTCAGGAGGTATTGAAAGTACACAAAATTTAAAGAAAATATTCACGGATCTTTATGTAGCAGCCTATGAACAAGATGCCTTCAAAGGTAATGTTACTAACCGTGGAATCGCCCATATGCAGATTTTCAAAAAAAAATACAACGCATACTCATTGAGATATTGCCGCTCCAAGGGAAAAAACAATATCTTAAATTGTTGTCGATTTGCAATTTTTTTAGAAAAAAAAAACTCATTGAACTATACTCTTTCATGTGATGAATTTAGTTATCCGAAGAGTTTTCGGAGAACCGTTTTTTCACGACCTCTAAAAGCGGTATCTACAGTCAACTTCAACTTTCCCCAATGAAAAGCAGTATCTTCAAAGTTAGTCTCGAGACCAGACGCATACCTATTTTAAGATACGCATAATCTGTATTATCCGTACTGAAAAACATGCTGTGCTTAAAAATAACATGTTATCAATCACATATGAAAACAAATGTAGCACAAAGAAATAAAGGAAACTAAAAATATAAGTGACTTCACAAAGCAGTCAACATTATTATATAAAGTGCAGAGTTTGTGTCAAAAGCTAGACAAGTGTGCATGAACGTCTATTCATTTGGTTTTCACCGGTGATAATAACGAAGTTAGTTGTCCTTTAACATATTTAAGCGTACCTAATAAACAGGTTGATAAATGTATTACAAAACATTTTGCTTGGTTAATCCATAATATAAGAAATACAATTTCACCATTCTTATTTCTTAGTAGAAACTGCCTTTTTATATTGCGGAAATCAGAACCGCGCCGTTTCTTAAGTCTGTTTCGTGTTAACTTGTGACTTGCCCAGAGAGAGCGCTCTTTATTGGTTTAACATGGTTTGCCTGCAAAGAATGTAAACGTACATAATAAATGTATAACAAAACATTTTGCTTGGTTAATCAATAATATAAGGAACACAAAGAAAATGATTTATTCATTAGGGAATTAGGGGCACGCGCCATTCTTTAGGCCCGTTTAGTATAAACTTTTGCCTTGCCCAGAGAGGACGCTTTGTATTGATTCAAAGTGTTTTACCTGTAATGTATGTAAACTTACCTAACAAATGTATGACAAAATATTTTGTTGCGTTAATCAACAATAAAAGGAATACACATTCGCCCTTTTGTTTCTTTGTATATGTTTTTTGTGTTCCTTTGGGAAACCGGTCACGAACTCGGGACTTTCCCAAAGTATTTTCATTCTATATACAATAATAATTCAATTTCGAACGTATGCAGGAAAATGAACATCTATATAAAATATATGTTTATAATAAAGTTAGCTTCAAAAGTGTATTATTTCCGAGCGGCTGTGGTGAAGAAAAAAACATGGTCAATATCTCAGTATGTGAAAAACGTAAATTAGTGTAGATATTGCTTCTTGAGGCGGCAGTATGGAATGTATCGTGGCAGGAAGTCAGTGAACTATGAAATACGAATACCTAAACATAATATTAGAAAAAGCAAGCCTTACAAACATTTAAAACAACACTAGAAACAACAAACATGCCTGCATATTACATACTGCATGGTCATGACTGTTCTAAAAAGGTTCAAATAAACACTACGGTGTATAATTCAAAATAAAGTACATGTAGTTTTTAATTTTTCGCTGAAATTGGTTCAATGAAAATCATGCTTAAAGGAATAGTTGAGTTTTGGTATAGAGGGCGCTACACAAAATAATTGTTTGTGAGATAATGACAAACTGAGTGTCAAATTTAAAAGAGCATAACATTTTAATTACAGAATAAACTGTAGTTGATCAAAATCGGTTCAAAATGGCTGACATATCCATAAACATAACCATTTGTAATAAGTGTTGGGCCCCACAATTATTCGATAATTTTGAACCAGCCTTCAACAAACAAAATGCTTCCTCTTTTCAACAATGTATAAATTAGGTTATTAATAATTGTTGATTATCTCTCTACCTAATCACTATTTCAACAAAACATCACATGCACAATATTTTATTCAAAATGGTTGAAATCAATGATTTTTTTTAGAGAGCGCCCTTTTGAATTTGAATGGCTCTCTTTGAATAATAACAGGCTTTTTACTTAGTCATTTGTAATTTGTTATTCCTTCCGCGCATAGTGAATTATTAACGTTAGTTTGTAATGCAATGGTGAAGACTTTGGTCACTAAAATTCAGTTCGACCAAAACTGTTATCTCTTTACCAGAACTCAACTATCCCTTTCATAACTATTGCTTACAGTTCTTCCTTGATCACGTTGATTATATGTTGCCCGCCATTCAACTTGGTTGGTTCGCCCGAAATAACGTCATGTTGTATGTTTACGATTTGAATGAGTATTTATTTTTCCAAAAGTTTGTCATTAGGTTGTTATTTTGATATTCACAGTGTTCTTCAAGTTCGAGAATGACGCGACAGACAGTTCCGGCTTCGTATCTGCCGCGGACGTAACCGTAAGTGGTTCGCTGACGTACGATGCGGGAATATGTGGTCAGGCTGCGGTCTTCGACGGTAGTTCTAAAATAACAATGACGTCATTTGATGGATTCGCCTGGGGCTCTAGTTTCAGTGTGAGTGTTTGGTTCAAGTGCACTGACATATCTAAGATAGGTTGGCAAGGGATCGTCAACAATGGAGCTGGGAGCTGGGAGATCTTGTTATTGGGACCTACAGATGGAGGGAATGTTAACTTGTTTACCCGCGTGATCATCACGACGAATGAAGGAACCTCTCGATCTGAATTGTCCCAGACTTACCAGATACAGGAAACACACGCCAACTGGAACAACGCAGTGATCACCTTTGACGGCAGCCAAAAGATCGATTATTTGAATGGGGTAAAAATTCAAAAAGAGACTAACTGCTGTGACCATAAGATTGCCACTGGGCAAACGCACGTCACCATTGGACAATACGGTGACGGTTACAACGAGAACTCCTTCTATTTATACGGCCTCATTGATGAAGTGCGTATCTACAATCACACCTTATCAGAGTCACAGGTTTCCGACTTATTCCAAGAGCCCTGTTCTTAAAGGAGGGAGGGATATCCCGGCTTTGATTCAGGATATAATTAACATCGGCAAATTCAATCAATTAGCTACTTTTCTTTTGCATTTGGTGACAAGATGAGGAGATAGGTTTAGAGTTTTCAAAATTCTCCTTAAACATTTGCCATCATGAGTACTGGCTGAGGTTTTTAAAATGTGCACATAAACATGCTGTACAGGCATGGAAATGAATAAATACAGTTGAAATACCAAATGAAAAATGTACCTGTACAGTCCCACAATTCGGTCGAAATATTAGTCGAAGTCGAAAATATAAGCCACATTAAAGATGAAATTAACCTTATGGGATAGCTGCGAGGGGAATACTGAGTTGCTCAGCCATTACTTGCCCGGTCGATTTAAATTAGCAGGTGTCTGAACGGCGCCCTCTTGCGATATGAAAAGAGCCACATAATCTAGCCGCTAAGATTTCTTTGTACCACGCAAGCATGGATAACGGGATAGTTGAGTGTTGGTATAGGGGGGCACTTCACAAAATATTTGTTGTGACATAATGAAACCTGACTGTCAAATTTGAAAGAACATACAATTTTAGTGAAACAAAATAGGTTCAGAAACGGCTAAAATATCTATAAACATATTTTTATAAAAATTCAAAAAGAGACTAACTGCTGTGACCATAAGATTGCCACTGGGCAAACGCACGTCACCATTGGACAATACGGTGACGGTTACAACGAGAACTCCTTCTATTTATACGGCCTCATTGATGAAGTGCGTATCTACAATCACACCTTATCAGAGTCACAGGTTTCCGACTTATTCCAAGAGCCCTGTTCTTAAAGGAGGGAGGGATATCCCGGCTTTGATTCAGGTTTATAGCTTTGAATATGTGCCTTTATTGATATACCACATTATTTTTTTCAAAAAAAATCCTTAAGTTGGGCTAAAAGGGAAAATTTCATGCAAATATTTGGCTCTTTTTCGCGTCGGCGTTCCATACGCCTACAAAATATATTTGTAGCGGAGCGGAGCTCATCGAGTCATGTCGTCACATGTAGACCAAAACACGGAAGTGCGAGAATTGTTTGCAACGTGGTTCAATGCAAAACTTTGTCTTGCTAGTAAAACAAACTCCTTTTTGCTTGGAAATTAAGGATAAACTGAAAATGCCTCAGAAATGCATTGCAGCAGGATGTAGCAACACAAACTAAGGAAGGAATAATTCCTTATTAGCCTGCACCGTTTTCCTAAGGATCCACATATTAGGCGGATTTAGACCTAACAAGTTAAATTAACGAGGGCCATAGGGCCGACTAGGCCAATCACCAGCTAGCGTTGTGTGCAGCGAGCGCAGGTCTGCCATAGTGTCAGTGGCCCTGTGCCTTGAGATACGTTATGCTATCCGGGGACTCGTCCGACCGCCGAAACAGCCGGGCAGGTCCGCCTCTAGCTGCCGCGCCAAGTTTCACTATCAAAAAGTTCCGAAAAGCAGGGAAAATGCAATATTATTACGATCGCACCTATTCTAGACTATTTCTTAATTTACTTACATGTTTGCAAGGCTTTTGAAACAAATACGAGAACGATAACCTGCAAAAACGGCACAAAAACGCCAACGACTTGAGTTTTGGATTTGTTTACTTCGAGAAAAGTAATATTTTGCTCAAAACTGAGGTAATTATGAATGTTCTGTAAATATATTTCCCTAAATATTGTTAGATAGATCCATCAAAGCATCGATGCTTGTCATTTTATTGCCGCATAAAAAGATAAATTTGAGTGCGAAACACCGCATTGTTGTACACCATGTTTTGAGACGTGATCGGATGAAGCCGCCTACTAGGATTCATGATTATAGGGTAATGCTAGGCATGCGCTAGCCGCAGCGTTCTTGCGTGCTGATGCCGGGCTGGGAATACGATTGCCATAATCATATCGGAGACTTCCTCGAAGCGATTTTAGAGTGAGTATGCGCCTTTATTTGGCAATTATATTTGTTGTATTTGTGAAGACAAATAATGAAAAAAAGAATTATGAAAATGGTGTCTGCAAATATGGGGAAATTGTCATGAATTAGCTCAGCCACGGTCAAATCTGTACGGTTGCACCAGCCTCTATCACTTCCACTCCATTTTGGCTGCCGACGCACATTTGGAATTTTATCTTCAGGATCTGTCAATTAAAAACTTGATTATGACTCTGATCCAGATCCTTCGTCTAATTCACACTCACTGTTAGAATCAGATGAATCTGAGTGCGGATCCTCCATAATTATAAACTCAAACAAATGTATGTAGATATTGAAAAAAATCGAAATAATATATCTCTGTCAACGTGATTAGATGCGCTTTATAGCGTGTACGTCTATGACAATTCGAGTATCGGGGATCCTTTAAAGAAAAGAACAATATAATACCCCGCTCATTCTCGTCCTCGTAACACACATTTCTTTTACTCGAACGAGACGTAACATTACCTCACACCCCCCCCCCCCCCCCTCCCCCTCTCCTAAACATCACAATTGATTATGGACATTGCTTAATACAAAACGCTTAGATTGCTGGGTATCTTTTGAAATTGTGATGCGACTTCGGTCGTGGTAACAAGTGTATCATTATTTGGGCATACATAAATGCCACTTAATGTAAAAACAAGTTTAATATTGACAGATACGAAATCCTCTTTTTGGCTGATAAGCCTTACTCATAATTAAAGATACATTTCGATAAGCATAAAATAACGTTATATCAATGAAGCCAATACATCATAAGAGAAAATATAAATCAGACTAATATCATTTGGCATACACAAAGGCCCCAAAATGTAAAAACAATTTTAATATTGAATGATACAAAACCCTCTTTTTAGCTGATGAGCCTTACTCATACTTATAGATACCTTTCGATAAGCAAATAATAAAGTTATATCAATGAAGCCAATAAATCATGAGAGAAAATATAAATCAAAATAAAGAAATACATTAGACTTTTCAAATTAATCGTTTTCTTTGTTTCGCACGTTTCTGATGAGCTACATGAATATTGATATAATTAACATCGGCAAATTCAATCAATTAGCTACTTTTCTTTTGCATTTGGTGACAAGATGAGGAGATAGGTTTAGAGTTTTCAAAATTCTCCTTAAACATTTGCCATCATGAGTACTGGCTGAGGTTTTTAAAATGTGCACATAAACATGCTGTACAGGCATGGAAATGAATAAATACAGTTGAAATACCAAATGAAAAATGTACCTGTACAGTCCCACAATTCGGTCGAAATATTAGTCGAAGTCGAAAATATAAGCCACATTAAAGATGAAATTAACCTTATGGGATAGCTGCGAGGGGAATACTGAGTTGCTCAGCCATTACTTGCCCGGTCGATTTAAATTAGCAGGTGTCTGAACGGCGCCCTCTTGCGATATGAAAAGAGCCACATAATCTAGCCGCTAAGATTTCTTTGTACCACGCAAGCATGGATAACGGGATAGTTGAGTGTTGGTATAGGGGGGCACTTCACAAAATATTTGTTGTGACATAATGAAACCTGACTGTCAAATTTGAAAGAACATACAATTTTAGTGAAACAAAATAGGTTCAGAAACGGCTAAAATATCTATAAACATATTTTTATAAAAATTCAAAAGAGACTAACTGCTGTGACCATAAGATTGCCACTGGGCAAACGCACGTCACCATTGGACAATACGGTGACGGTTACAACGAGAACTCCTTCTATTTATACGGCCTCATTGATGAAGTGCGTATCTACAATCACACCTTATCAGAGTCACAGGTTTCCGACTTATTCCAAGAGCCCTGTTCTTAAAGGAGGGAGGGATATCCCGGCTTTGATTCAGGTTTATAGCTTTGAATATGTGCCTTTATTGATATACCACATTATTTTTTTCAAAAAAAATCCTTAAGTTGGGCTAAAAGGGAAAATTTCATGCAAATATTTGGCTCTTTTTCGCGTCGGCGTTCCATACGCCTACAAAATATATTTGTAGCGGAGCGGAGCTCATCGAGTCATGTCGTCACATGTAGACCAAAACACGGAAGTGCGAGAATTGTTTGCAACGTGGTTCAATGCAAAACTTTGTCTTGCTAGTAAAACAAACTCCTTTTTGCTTGGAAATTAAGGATAAACTGAAAATGCCTCAGAAATGCATTGCAGCAGGATGTAGCAACACAAACTAAGGAAGGAATAATTCCTTATTAGCCTGCACCGTTTTCCTAAGGATCCACATATTAGGCGGATTTAGACCTAACAAGTTAAATTAACGAGGGCCATAGGGCCGACTAGGCCAATCACCAGCTAGCGTTGTGTGCAGCGAGCGCAGGTCTGCCATAGTGTCAGTGGCCCTGTGCCTTGAGATACGTTATGCTATCCGGGGACTCGTCCGACCGCCGAAACAGCCGGGCAGGTCCGCCTCTAGCTGCCGCGCCAAGTTTCACTATCAAAAAGTTCCGAAAAGCAGGGGAAAATGCAATATTATTACGATCGCACCTATTCTAGACTATTTCTTAATTTACTTACATGTTTGCAAGGCTTTTGAAACAAATACGAGAACGATAACCTGCAAAAACGCACAAAAACGCCAACGACTTGAGTTTTGGATTGTTTACTTCGAGAAAAGTAATATTTTGCTCAAAACTGAGGTAATTATGAATGTTCTGTAAATATATTTCCCTAAATATTGTTAGATAGATCCATCAAAGCATCGATGCTTGTCATTTTATTGCCGCATAAAAAGATAAATTTGAGTGCGAAACACCGCATTGTTGTACACCATGTTTTGAGACGTGATCGGATGAAGCCGCCTACTAGGATTCATGATTATAGGGTAATGCTAGGCATGCGCTAGCCGCAGCGTTCTTGCGTGCTGATGCCGGGCTGGAATACGATTGCCCATAATCATATCGGAGACTTCCTCGAAGCGATTTTAGAGTGAGTATGCGCCTTTATTTGGCAATTATATTTGTTGTATTTGTGAAGACAAATAATGAAAAAAAAATTATGAAAATGGTGTCTGCAAATATTGGGAAATTGTCATGAATTAGCTCAGCCACGGTCAAATCTGTACGGTTGCACCAGCCTCTATCACTTCCACTCCATTTTGGCTGCCGACGCACATTTGGAATTTTATCTTCAGGATCTGTCATTAAAAACTTGATTATGACTCTGATCCAGATCCTTCGTCTAATTCACACTCACTGTTAGAATCAGATGAATCTGAGTGCGGATCCTCCATAATTATAAACTCAACAAATGTATGTAGATATTGAAAAAAATCGAAATAATATATCTCTGTCAACGTGATTAGATTGCGCTTTATAGCGTGTACGTCTATGACAATTCGAGTATCGGGGATCCTTTAAAGAAAAGAACAATATAATACCCCGCTCATTCTCGTCCTCGTAACACACATTTCTTTTACTCGAACGAGACGTAACATTACCTCACACCCCCCCCCCCCCCCCACCCCCCCCCTCCCCCTCTCCTAAACATCACAATTGATTATGGACATTGCTTAATACAAAACGCTTAGATTGCTGGGTATCTTTTGAAATTGTGATGCGACTTCGGTCGTGGTAACAAGTGTATCATTATTTGGGCATACATAAATGCCACTTAATGTAAAAACAAGTTTAATATTGACAGATACGAAATCCTCTTTTTGGCTGATAAGCCTTACTCATAATTAAAGATACATTTCGATAAGCATAAAATAACGTTATATCAATGAAGCCAATACATCATAAGAGAAAATATAAATCAGACTAATATCATTTGGCATACACAAAGGCCCCAAAATGTAAAAACAATTTTAATATTGAATGATACAAAACCCTCTTTTTAGCTGATGAGCCTTACTCATACTTATAGATACCTTTCGATAAGCAAATAATAAAGTTATATCAATGAAGCCAATAAATCATGAGAGAAAATATAAATCAAAATAAAGAAATACATTCGACTTTTCAAATTAATCGTTTTCTTTGTTTCGCACGTTCTGATGAGCTACATGAATATTGATATAATTAACATCGGCAAATTCAATCAATTAGCTACTTTTCTTTTGCATTTGGTGACAAGATGAGGAGATAGGTTTAGAGTTTCAAATTCTCCTTAAACATTTGCCATCATGAGTACTGGCTGAGGTTTTAAAATGTGCACATAAACATGCTGTACAGGCATGGAAATGAATAAATACAGTTGAAATACCAAATGAAAAATGTACCTGTACAGTCCCACAATTCGGTCGAAATATTAGTCGAGTCGAAATATAAGCCACATTAAAGATGAAATTAACCTTATGGGATAGCTGCGAGGGGAATACTGAGTTGCTCAGCCATTACTTGCCCGGTCGATTTAAATTAGCAGGTGTCTGAACGGCGCCCTCTTGCGATATGAAAAGAGCCACATAATCTAGCGCTAAGATTTCTTTGTACCACGCAAGCATGGATAACGGGATAGTTGAGTGTTGGTATAGGGGGGCACTTCACAAAATATTTGTTGTGACCATAAGAAACCTGACTGTCAAATTTGAAGAACATACAATTTTAGTGAAACAAAATAGGTTCAGAAACGGCTAAAATATCTATAAACATATTTTTATTCACAAGTCTTCACCAGGGGATATTTTGACATTTTAGAAACAAATTTAGAAATGCTTAAACCTGCCAATGCGACCACCTTTCTATAGCGACCACCTACTCATGACGACCACTCTCTGGTCCCCCCGTGAAAAATCATGTGTTAAGCGACCTGCGTAATGCGACCACCTGCCTAACGCGACCAGCGACCACCCTTTTGGGGTCCCAATACACGTATAAATCTGTTTATAGCGACCACAAAATTAGCGATTGAGCGACCAAGGCATCAAATCTGTTGCTTCTGGTCGCTCAAGGCTCCATTTCTGAGCAGTTCAATGCATAAAACAAGCTTTTAAAATGGCAATGAACCTCAGACAGACGCTAAATTACCGACAACAAGTGCTTCAACTCAAACAGAAATGCGTTGAACAAAGACACTATACTTAACATCACAACATCACTTACAAATTTCAATCGCCGAGGCGGAGTTTTTCTCAATCGTTTTAATGATAATCCTTGCTAACTATACTGTGCATGCGTAGCTGATTCTGTCATGATGACGAACATCATAAATAACACATTTGTATTTTCAATTTCACTTGAAAGATAATACAGATATATAAATATAAAATTAAGATATATAGTTTCATTTTTTCGTGGTTATTCATGCAACAAATACTATATGTAACTAACTATCGAAACGTGCGTGTACAGATGTCAATTAATTACACATGTGCATAATAGTCACGATATGCGAACATAAATTCAAAATGGCCGCCATCCTGTCTAATGCGACCAACTGTCTATAGCGACCGCTTTTCGCCAGTCCCTTGAGTGGTCGCTATAGACAGGTTTGACTGTATCTCTAAGTTTGGAATATTCACAAGTTGATTATGGAACCGTTTTCGATTATATCATAATTCCGATACTTTGATTGTTCACATTCTCCACATTAGGAATTTTACTTTGCGCGAAAGATCGTTGATTAATCTTCACATCAAGTTTCACTTTCGTCACTGAATAAGCGTTGTTACTATTTTACCTTCATAGATGGCGCTTTATCAATGCTTGTCTTATACAGTTAACCCTAATCCCAATAAGGGGGGGGGGGGGGGGCATTTTGCCCACCCCCCCCCCCCTGTCGTTTTTTTTCGACGTGCATCTAGACCGATTGGAATTTCACGTTCAAACTTCATGACTTTTTTTTCTTAAGTTTCCCGCATGTTTTGATATATAATTCACCCCGGTCGGACATGTAGAACTGATTTTAGAGGTCGATAACTGCTCAAACGTCACAAAAACTGCAATTTTTGTACAGGTTTCTTTGTAATTCATATATATATCCAATGCCATGTAAACTCCAAATCTGTTATAATTGTTACATTAAATAATAATAAGGATTATTTCTTTGTTATTAGTTTAGTTCATACACTTCAGAGATAAATTCTTCTAGAAAAACAATAAAAAAAAACAATAAAGAATAAGAATGAAACAATGTGGGTAAATCCGGAAATACTAATTTGGCATATTTGCATAATTTATGCAAATTAGTCATATATTTTATCACCATAACAAACATGGGTATGATGAATTACATCATTTGAAAGTATTTTTACAGAAAACCTGAAGAAATTCTGTAATTTCTCTTGATTTTAGATGAAAATCCCAATTTCCCCCAAATTCGTCTCAAAATGTGCTTATTCAAAATTTCAATTAATTATTTAAAACAAAATAATGGTCGGATGTTTTTTGTTTTCAAATGCCTATTCTTCTTGACTTGTTTTACATATGTGCCAATTTCCAAGTCAATCGGTCCCATTCGTTGCCGAGATTTGAGGGGGGGGGGGGGGGGGGGCAAATGCCCCCCCCCCCCCCCCCCCCCCCAATGGACTCAAGTGATCAAATAACCCAATGGGAATAGGGTTAATGGATCGTTAATAGAACACATTACATGTATTATAATGCCAATACAAACGCTCTAAAGGAACAAAAACAGTATGATAGATTTTGGGAGAGTACGTCTGAAATTATGTGCATGCACAATCCGGGTGCGATTGGACGCATGGCAGCGTTGTGTTTGAAACACATATATGTAATTGATTTAATTAGTTATCTATCTATTGAATATTTATTGATTTGTGCATTCATTTATTTCTCTTTAATATAACTAGTTATTTATTATTAACTATTTGGTTATGTATGCATTAATTTATGTTAGTATTTATCACTCGTACCGTAGAACACCATCGTCAAGCACCCCCCAAGCACCTATACGCATCTTGCTTTTAAGACGTTTCCATGAGATTCACCTCCATTATTATCCTCATGAATATTCCTCACCATTATTTGCATTCTTGATTAAAGTTTCCCGTTTGGACAGAGAGCGGGCGCTCTTTAAAAGCAAGATGCATATTGGTGCTTGGGGGTGCTTGACGATGGTGTTCTACGGTATTTGTATCTCAAACTGATTATCAGATCGTTCTAAGGCGCTTAGATAATCTCTGATGATGATCAATCATATTAGGCGGGATCAGTGGAGATAATAATGATACACATATATAAACATGCAGACATTAACGTCACAG
>JBAMJV010014216.1:0-16056 GCA_037951105.1 Echinarachnius parma
TAATGTTACAAATTCATGTGATATTTTGTCTGGCATTATGAAAGATTAGTATAAATCAGCTGTGTTAGTGTTATCTCTTTTAATATGACAATAATAAGTCAGAAATATGAATAATGCAAACTATGTTAAGCAGCATTCAATTTGAACACTGACCAAATGTTTGTTTTGTTTGTTTTTATGGTTTCTGAAAGAAAGCAAAAAAGTTTAAAGTACATGTACAATTATGTTGTAAAAGTATCGATAATTTTGTGCTAATAATGTGCATTGAAATTTATATTTGTGTTTATTGTGGAATATAATCATGTTTTAATAATCATACGTAATATATTTGGATTTATGCAAAGCATTATTCATGTTCATTTTATGTTGTCTTTCCATTTTCTGTGAATGAAGATGGGGGCAATGCAGAATAATCTGCAAAGTTAATTCCAAATAAACTGATTTTATTCAACAATTCACAAATTGTATCCTGTAATGGTTGAATTGTAACTTGTTAGTGAACGTGTGTATGCTATTTTTACTTTGTTTTTTTATATTTTGTATTTGTTTATAAAATGTAATAAATGAGTCGACCCAGTGTAAACACAATTATAAAGACAAAATAATGGATTTGCATCACATACATCGCACACATATGGGCAAAGGGGCACATTTTTATCAGGGGCTGAGGTCTTTTACCCAAAACATTCTTCCCCCTTTTCACCTGACAAGCACACAAAAGGGAAGGTTCCTCACTTCTTTGATGCCTGAAAATTGTATGTTTCTGATGGTTTAGACTGGTAAAGACACGAGTTTGCCCAAATATGACATAGTTTGGCCCGAATATGTCCTGGTTTGCCCGAATTTGAAGTGTTTTTTGCCCGAAAATGGCCGTTTTCAAAAATCCAGGGGGCTGCAGCCCCCACCCCCTGCCTCCTACGCCTATTACACACACACACATGCGCGCGCACGCACGCACACACACATGCACTAACACTAAACACGTTTATCACACACACTTTTTTACTTTAACCGAACAAGTACGATGAAATATGGGACAAAATCAATGTTGAATACTTATTTATTGAACTCGAATACACAAATTGTTGTTTCTGATGGAGAATCATTGTAAAGCGCTTAGAGAACATTTAGTTATTAAGCGCTATATAAATAGCCTAACAATTTATTATTATTATTATGAGATTAATTTTCACTCTAATATTCTATCTACATCGCTATTCACTACACTCGAAACTATCGTTTTATGAATATATTAGCAAATTGTAAGTTTCTTATCATTCTGTCTGCTGATTTGGAGGACATAGTCAAACCCCCCCCCCCCCCCCAGACTGATTTTGTTTTTTTTGGGGGGCACGCAAATTATTTCTGGGTCTACTCTATGTTTTTTCTTTTTCTATTCAACGCCACTGTTGAAACTCGTATGACTTTATACAATAAAGATGTTATAGCTTGTACTCGAGCCAAGTATTTTACTTTCAATGTTCAAAGATACGATCAGCCGAAACATCAATTTTGGTGCTCGTTTTCAATCGGATGTGGATTTCGAAGAATAAGCCAAAACGACATTTTCCGGCTTTACATCCATAGTATCTAATTACTCAATGGAGTAGCTATGGGGGAGAGGAAGCGGGGCACGTACCCCCCCCCCCCCCCCCACCCCCCTCCAATAATTACAAAAATCCTTTTAAATATAATGAAATACATGAAGTGTGCCCCGAAATAATTGGCGGCGTAACTCCCTACCCCAATTAGCCCAACCACGCTTCGCCAATGTGAGTACGTTACTCCAGGGGGTGTTTCACAAAGATCCCAGGTGGAACTTAGCGCTAAGTTGGACTTACAAATTATGCAAAGCCATTTGTAGCCTTTGAATACAATATATTCTAAAATTAAAATGTAAGTATTTTAGACATTTTACATCAAGAACATAAAATCTCCTTGTTGATAATATAAAATATTAATGATTTGAATCAACATTGTATGCCTTTTAAAAGAACTTTTACATACATTGTAAAAACAAACTAACTGCTTTCCATAATTTCTAAGTCAATTTCAACTTGGGATCTTTGTAGCGTGAAATATCTCTTTGGTAAATAACCATTAATCCAAAGAAACCTATAAACAATGTCTGAATCTATCTAAATCTCACTTGCTACTTCATTGATTCTTCATGGTATGAAACTCTTTTTATTCAACATCGTTATTGAGATTTGTTATTTAATACGGAATAGTGACGACTATAATAATATAATATCATTATATATATTATGAAATTTTAAAAAGAAAGACCATGAATACATAATCATATTCGCCGGCAATGGGAATTGAATGGTACTGGTAGTTATTTACAATGAAGATTAAAACAATACACACACCTTAGAACTTTTTAGAAACATTTAAAAATACATTTGACTCTTATATAAATTGTCAAACGAGAAAACATAATTGTTAATTACTTATTTATTTACATTTTTTAAAGAGAAGAAATACCAGCACATCTACTGGCGTACAGAATGGTAATCTAGGTTCTATACTCTGTATCCACCTTTCCCCCATAATATCGCGTAACCCTGTGAATCTGTACGCCCGGTGAATCTGTCCGGACCACCGGGCGTACAAATTCGCCGGGTTGCGCGATAATTATGTGGGGGAAGGGTGTATACAGAGTATAGAACCTAGACTAACAGAATGGAGGCTTAAGAGCTATAGCCCCCCCCCCCCCCCCCCCCCCCCCCCCCACCATAACCATACATGAAATACTGATTCAATATGGTTTCGGGTAACCATTATTGTTTATACGTAACAACATTTCCATCTTCACCGTACAGTCCCATATTTCCTTCTATGTTTATTATGTTGAACTATAACTTACTTCATATAGGTCTACTACCCTTCCTCTAAGCTTTGCACACCTTATTATGTGAATATTGAGAAATATAAATATTTAAACAATATTGACTGGCCTTGAGGGCAATATCGTTTGAAAATTGCCCTGCTCAGATGTCTGATATGGTTAATAATCAATATTATATGTGTTACCATAATCAAGGATGTTTGCTTGCTCCAATGTCGGCTTTACTTTGGGATAAATTACCCAGCAAATGTCATCTGCAACCCCAGGTGCATCTTCCTGCAAAGGGAAAAGGGAAAAAGAAAAGGGAGATCAGTAAATTCGGAAGGATTTCACAAAGGTGGTTTCAATTTAAACAGTGGCTTTTTTACCCCTATTTTATCCGACGAGCAAAATAAACAGAACATCACATGAATTTGTTGCACGAAGCCACACATACTAGGCTAATTACACAAACACATACACCTACGTACACATAAGATACACAAACACATAATTACGAACATCCATATAACACGGAAAAGCGAAGACAAAGGGTTTTCCCCTCCCATATGGAAAATTTGGTTCAATTTTGGTGCATACAAATTGCACTTTTGAACACGCTTCTGGGAAAGAGAAATCAAATGTATACGTATAGCGAAATATATTTCTTTTTGGCTCACAAGATTCCAAGAAAGAAAGTCTGGATGTTGTCCGCAAGTAGTCTATGGTTGTTGCCAGAAAACTATAATATGCTTTTGCTCGTAATTTTCTTAATGTGGCCCCCAAAAGGATGGTTTGGACAAAATAATATTAGATGATTTTGGACAAATGATTTTTGTCCCGATATTAGATTATTGTGACCGATGTTTATAGGTGACTTGATATTATGTGATTACTGCTCTTTGCCCGAATATTGGTAGTATTCTTCAAGAACGCATGGGGGAGGGGGCGAGGCTGCAGCCCCCACCTCGTACTCCTATGATTGTTTCGGACCTCCTTCCAACACTCACCTAAAATGGATTGCTTATTTTGTGAATCTTTCCTTCCGAGTTGTGGGATGCTTTCAGCCTGGGGTTTGAAAACAAAAATGGTTTGACACAAATGAGACAAAAGCTTACGATAACGAAAGTGTGGCCTTACTGAAATGTTCATTTTTTATTTAACCGGCCGTATAACACCTTTGAAAAATCCCACCATCAACACCACCATAATCATCATCATCGTCATTATTATAGTCTTTGTTATCATCATTATTATCATCATCGTCATCATCATCATCATCATCATCATTATCATCGTCATTATTAGAATCATTGTTATTATCATCATCATCATCGTCATTGTTATTATCATCATCATCATCGTCATCGTCATTGTCATCATCATCCCATCATATGTTTCCAGAAAAATGATTTAATTGAAACAATTAAAGCATCACCATACTACAACATGTGTTCATGGGTCTCATACGAAGACTACCTTTGCCTATACCTAAGACGAATGCATCGTCCGTGATTCTATTGTCTCCAAACGTACGCGTGAATAGAATTGGCGCACTCGCAAACGTTTGGCGCACTCGCAAACGTTTGGCGCGTACGGAACCATGGGCCATAATGGTTCCGTATGTAGTGGTAATGAATTGCATGTCTTATGAATTAAACAACCTTTGCAAAATGTTGGGCATCTATTTGATATCAAACATATCATTAAGTGTAGTTCTTTGCCTGGTGGTCCCATTTAAGATCCGTAATCATGTTGATCTCTCTATAGGAACTCTCTCTATAAAAAATGTTTAAAAAAAAGACTTTCAAAAAATAAAATAAAAAATAAGATAATATACTTACTTGTTGTCCTGAATGTCTTCGATTCTGGAGTTCAGCTCTTTGATCTGAAAAAAAAAACAAGTTGCGAAATTAACTTCTTCATCCTCACCATCTTTAATCACAACATTAATCATTATTATAAACACTCTGTAATCATTATCACCATTTTCATCACTATCGTCATATAGCCATCATCATAACCACCACCACCACCATCATTATCTTCGACATTATCTTCTTCATCATCATCATCATCATCATCATCATCATCATCATCATCATCATCATCATCATCATCATAACCGTGCACCATCATCGTCCTCGTCGTCGTCGTCAAAGACACCATCATCAACTCGATCATCATCATATGTCGAACAATCATCATCGTCAACAGCATCAGCATCACCCTCATCATCCATACTTACGTCATATTTCTGGCGTTTCTCTTTCTCATCGAGGTCGAAGAGGGCACCGAACGCCTTGACGATCTTGGCGTGCAAGTCCTCGGCGATGGCCTTCAGAGATTCTTCTGAGGTCATCTCCTCGAAGTTGAGCGCCGGGACGCGCTTGGTCAACGTTTCTTCCTTCTCGTTCTGTAGCTCCGCGGTCGTCATTTTTGCGAATCGGATGCGTTCATCCTGGGTATAAAGATAACAGACATGACAGATGAAAATTGAACAAACATTTTGTTTAATTGTCGAGAAAAAAGAGGGAATGTTATTGTCCAGTTCGAGAACGGGGACGCGCTTCGATGATTTGGTTTCATTTCATTTTATCGTGAATGATGGGCTGGACTTGCGTGTGTGGTCCACATTATGCATGGCTGGATGCCCCTCCCGACCCCCCCCCCCCCCCCCCCCCCCCCTTCTTCCCCTATTTTGTTTCCTCTCTCCCCTTCTTTCGATTAAGATTTTAGTTGATTTGATTTGATTTTAATTGATTTAATTTGATTCACCTGGATGATGGGTTGGAATTGGTTCGGGTTGTTCATGGCTCGACGCCTCTCCTCTCTCTCCCCTTCTTTCGATGATTAAGATTTGAGTTGATTTGAATTGATTTGATATGAGATTTTATTTTATTTGATTTGAATTGATTTGATTTAATTTGATTTGAATATGATTTACCTGGATGATGGGTTGGAATTGGTTCGGGTTGTTCATGGCTCGACGTCTCTCCTCTCTCTCTCTTGCTCTTTCTTCTTGTGTTGCTCCTTGGTTCGATTTGATTGGATTTGATTTGATTTGATTTGATTTCAATTGATTTGAATATGATTTACCTGGATGATGGGTTGGAATTGATTCGGGTTGTTCATGGCTCGACGCCTCTCCTCTCTCTCCATCTCTTTCTTCTTGTGTTGCTCCTTGATTCGATTTGATTTGATTTGATTTCAATTGATTTGAATATGATTTACCTGGATGATGGGTTGGAATTGATTCGGGTTGTTCATGGCTCGACGCCTCTCCTCTCTCTCTCTTGCTCTTTCATATTGTGTTGCTCCTTGGTTCGATTTGATTTGATTGGATTTGATATCAATTGATTTGAATATGATTTACCTGAATGATGGGTTGGAATTGGTTCGGGTTGTTCATGGCTCGACGCCTCTCCTCTCTCTCTTGCTCCTTCTTCTCCTGTTGCTCCTTGATGCGCTGGAGTTCTTCTTCTTGGTTCTTCCTCCTCTTCTCTTCATTTTCTTTGATCTTCTCCAGCCATTTGTCTTGTTCTCCGCGACGAACCGCCTACCCAAATATAAATATAATCTGCTATTAAATAACTGGGTATTGATTATGTAATCACGTTCACATATCATAATCATATATAATTATGTCGTTGATTCTTCCTCCTCTTCTCTTCATTTTCTTTTATCTTCTCCAGCCATTTGTCTTGTTCTCCGCGGCGAATCGCCTGCGAAAATATAAATATAATCAGCTATTAAATATATGAGCATAGATTAAATGATGTTCATAATTATCTTCGTTGGAATCCTTGCACTGATCTGGCTTCCTTATCTTCGCTTTCTGTCATGTTCTCTAGCCAATTGGTTTGCTCGGCGCTGCGAACAGCCTACAAAAGTAGATATCACAACTGTAACGATTATGACTATAAACTGCCTTATCTGATAATGAAAGCTACTTTGGGTCATCTCAACTCTTCTCTTGCATCTATAATTGCTTCTCTTTGTTTTCTTTCATCTTCTGCGGATCGCATCCATCAGGCTTGTTCAGCTGGGCACACAGCCTGCACACATAGCTATTCGATAAGTAGATACATTGAATTAACGGGGCATAGATTAAAGTGATCCATTAACTCAGTCGAATCATCCAACCCAAATCACCATGGAGATTTCACAGTTCTCTTGTAAATTGTTGTTTGGCTTACCGTATATTTAATAAATATATGGTAACAGAAAAATGAAATGGGTTTTGGTTGATTACAATTGTATTCCTAATTATGTAGATATTTATGTTTGTATTAAAAATCGTTCCGGAACGCTATATCAAATCGATTAGCTCACCTGTCTTTCTCGGATGGCCTGGATCTCTTCATCCAACATCTTGATCCTTTCGCGCACTTCGGCACGTGCTGCCTCAACCTCCGCCATGAACTCTTGACGCTGCAGGATTAATTACAAAATCGAGTAAAGCATTATCAATGTATAAACAAACAAAAAATACAGAAAACTAAAGCAAGGAAATGCCTAGGTTCAAAATGTAGCAAAAAATGCAGATTCAGATCTAAACTGTCCTGTTCGGTATTTTTAGACTATTTTCAATTTATATTCAATATTTACAAGGAAACGTATATTATTATAATGCATAAATTGAATGCATAAGAATTCTTATTTTAGAATACGGGTATCCGTTATAAGATAATTATAAGACTCATATGTCAGAAGATCTTTTAAACACTTTTCTTGACTCATATATAAAACAAAATTCGTTCACTTACATCCTTATACGGCTTATAGAAAATACATACATAATGTACATATGTATTCAAAACAACATGCCACAGCTGCTAATATCGCAATGTATAGTATGATCATGCAGACACAATATCATATCATGCAAATATTCTTTCATCAAAGTCATGTGTTATATGTATGTGTGTTTGTCTGTTTGTTTGTTTGTTTGTTTGTTTGTTTGTTTGGTTGGTTGGTAGGTATTATTTCTAAAATTTCAAAATATAAAAATGAATACAATACTAATTGTAATTTTCATAATGAAGGTAGACAACACAAAAGAGAGTATTGTATGTTTATAAGAAATATCTAAAGCAAGTATAGTACGCCAGTGATTTAAGAGTGTAGAATAAGTCTGAATTACTCGACGAGGTTGTTAGTTTATGCTAAATATAGAACATGTATCATGTTTATCTACTACTTAGTTTTTTTCGGCTATCTGTATTATGTTTATAGATTATTGGATAAGAAACATATCACGTATATCATAGCTATACCTACTACGTTAACTACTGAGGGTCAATAAACATAAAGGGTCTATACATTTTCGATCCATAGCAGAATCTTCTTCAGAGGTTAAATGGCGAAGGTATGTAGAGACCATATAATATATGTATAGACATATGCACACATTATGACACAAAGACAAAAACTAAGTCAAACTAATATGATTCCACCAAATATTAATCCAAACCTTCTCCTCTTCTCGCTGTCTTTCCTCATCGGATGCTCTGTTTCAGTCAAAATAAAAACATCAATTCAAACATAATGGAAAACTGGCCGAAAAACAACAACAAATGAATAAAATAAAAACAGCAAAGAAAATGGAACTCGTAAACTCCGGCCAGGGGGTGTTTCACAAAGATCATAAGTTCAACTTACCTCTCAGTTGGACTTAAAAGTTATGGAAAGCCATAATTAGTTTCTTTAAAAATTGTTATAAAATCCCTTTTTTCAAAAGCACAATAGGTTGATTCAAAAGCATGAATATTTTCTATTATCAAGGAGATTTCATGTTCTTGATGTAAAATTTATGAAAAATCTAAAATATTTGCCTTTTCGCTTTTGATTATATATTGTATTCCAAGGCTACAAATTGGCTTTCCCTGATCGCTAGACCGGTGCTCTTAACCGCTGAGCCACAGGCCCTATCGATGAGGAAACCCTTTTTTAATGTCAAAAATAACCAACTCTGAATTTGGTTTCTTTTATTTTAAAATGACATTCTTGTTTAATATGGAGATGGTCAGAGGAGCCAGACGCAGATTCAGGGGAACAACCTTTAGTTACTTTATAGGAACAACCTTTAGAACAGATTCTGATTTTTCGGTCTATATCATTTTCAGTTTTAGAGCTAGTCAAACCCGAAGGATAAGAAAATGTTACTATATATAGGGAAAGTGCTAGGGATTACGTAATGTATATAAGGCAGCTTTTTTATACCAAGTAAATTCAAACATAGGAAAATGACCAGGCATAAATTGAATAAATGAAAACATTTCGCACTCTTATAAACAGGCAACCACTGCATTCCATTATATGCAAATAACGAAAAATAATAAAATAAATATGTGTAACACGAAGTATGAGAAGCATGGAGAAATAATTCGAAGTATAAAGTGATAGAAAATAGAAACTATATGATATGCCGTATGCAATGATGAAAAACAAAAGTTTCAATATGTTCTTTCATTACAAATTATACTCTTCCAATATATTTTTTCCCAAATTCGTGTACTTTTGTATATTCATCCATCGAATAACATTGTAAAAGTACCGTACTAATCAGGGACATGGTGTACCGTATATTTAAATTATATAGTTATAATACCTCTTAAAAGAGCGGGGCTTATATAAGAAAGAAAAAATGCCCTAAAATGTACAAATATAATAATAATGTGTAATATCTTCACAAAATTAACGCATTCAAGAAGGGGAATTATTTCACACTTACCCGTATTCTGCTTCGTATTCGGCCATTGTTGGAATGGTATAACTCACCACCTAAATAACTGGAAAGATTGATATAGAAAACAGGATTTACATTGTCTTTATCAAAAAACTAATAATAGTCGCTAAATATACCGAAGGGAAATAATCTATGGATCACAATCATGAAATATATAATTATTTTCATTGACAGTGCATGGTTACCCTACAAGTTGTATTCCACGTCTAAAACACTGCAAATTTATACTGTTACTATATATTTATATCACTCCATTTTTATGTTCTCATTTTAAAGTTCTCGTTCTGTTTACTTGTCTTTCTATCGATTGTCAAAAGTCAAAACGTATAATATCAATTATTGTTAGCTATCTATAATATGTTAATTTTCTTTTATATTTTGTCATATTCTGTATTATTGAATAATGAATAATAAAATTAATAATACCTCGTTGGTATAGAAATGGCAATTACTCTCAGCCCTCGGTTCGGGCAACGGCCATTTTATTATGTCTTCAATACCATCTCGTTGTTATTTACAGGGCAAAATGTCCCAATCACAGTGTCAATCATTCCCGTAAATACCATTACGTGGCTCGTATGGCACGTAACAGCCACGTATTGGAATGTTTGTGGAATGCATTGATACAGGGCTATTCGGTGGCAATTCGTGGCTATTCCGTGGCAATACGTGGCGACACGTGGCATGACTGTGATTTCGTACCACTAATGCCCGGCGCAGACAGAGCCGACTCGACCCGATCCGACTGGTTTTCAGCCTGATTAACTCAGTATGCGCTGCCTCAAGACTCCGGTTTTTCCGGTCAAGTGCCAGTCGGAGGTCATTCGAGGCCGATTCAACATGTTGGATCGGCTCCGACTGAGCGAAACTGACTCTAGCCTGACTGAAAACCAGTCGGATCGGGTCGAGTCGGCTCTGTGTGCGCCCGGAATTATACTGGAAGGCAGAGCTGATAACACGGTCATGTCGTGGACATTTTGCTCAATCTATGAATTGCTTTCTTTATTACCCCTTTTAAACAAATGTTTTTGTCTAATTATTAGGGGCGTTTGGGCAGGTTGGGGGCACGGATCTCCGTGCCCCCAACCTGCCCCCCATATAGATACGTCATTTCTCACACTGCCCATGTGAATAGCAAACATATCATTAACCAACGTCGATGACCAAATATGGCGACCCGTGTAAAGCTGGAGACTGCCTTATCCGTGTTATCCGCCTATAGTATACACAAACAGCTTGGCTTATATCGCCAGCCGAATGTAGGTAGATGAGTGGCGTAGCTATGAGGGGGGGGGGGGTGGCATTGGGGAGCGTCCCCCCCCCCCCCCCACCCCCTGTGTACGAGCATTTTCTAAACCAGGAGACTATACTGGCTTGGTTGTTTCCCGGGTTTTGCCGGAATATGTGAAGGGTTTGGGCGATCATTATGACTTGTAAAGTTGTGAGGGTTTTGCCCGACTATATTAGGTGCAATTTTGCCCACATGTCTTCAAAAGTCTCAGAGTGGTGGGGGGGGGGGGGGGGGGGGGGGGGGGGACTTCGCCCTAGAATGGTAAAGACAAATTAAAAACAAACAAAAAGAAAAAATAAATAAATATAGAAACTGCGTCTCTTTGTTGACAAGTGCAAAAAGTGATGCGTGGTTAATACAAAATTGTATTGGTGTGACATGATATGTCCAGAAAGTAATGTGTGAAAATTTCAAGTTAATTGGATGTTATTTAGCCATGCATGGGCGTAGATTGTCATTGATACATATTCATCAGGGGGATGATCTATTCATCAGTATTCGTCAGTATCGACGCCCATGTATTTAGCCGAGAAATGAGCGAAAATGCAAAGTGATATTCACTTACTCATTGCACTTACTATGTACACGGCTGAAAAGGTCCCGTAGATAATTTAATATCCGAACACTTCAATCGTAAATATCTTTTGGACGAAATAGAAATTTGAATAACCAAAACCTGTCCCATGCTTGTATTGTTACGTAATACGAATAAAACAAGGTATGAGGGAACCGCTAAAATTCCAATTGGATTTTGAGGATTTGGACAATGTTACGAAGTCCCTTTAATTGATATAGGCCACTGGACGCCATGGGTTTGGATAATAGGTTATGTTTAATTTTGAGGATAATTTTTTAATTATTGGTGTTCGAGCAGAAATATGTGTATTTGTATATGAGTATGTGTGTGCTTTACGTGTGCGTGTGTATAGTTTTGTGTGTGTGTGTGTGTGTGTGTGTGTGTGTAAGTGTGTGTATGCGTGTGTGTGTGTGTGTGCGTGTGTGTGTGTGTATGTGTGTGCGTGTGTGCGTGTGTGCGTGTGTTCACCCCGGCATTCTTGTGGGGTCTCGTGTGGGTACAATTATATACTAGTATGGGGTATTTTTTCCTTGTGGGGAATAAATCATGGACCCCACTAAGGAATAGCCTTAAATCGGCGTATTTAGCTTCAAAGAGTTATGTGACAAAATCTTGTGACTGTGCCCCATTAGTGATACTTGAGGATTTTTTTTTTCTAGACACACCCCTACCCTCCCATGCACTCAGAAGGTTGCCTTTTTTCGTTGCAAAGATTTTGTGAAAAAAAAAAACAGTTTGCAGTAGCACTCCTTCAGCCTGTAGTAGCGCAAGTACCCCACAAGTCGGGTGCCCACAAGTATGCCTGGGTAAGTATGCGTGTATGTGTGTGTGTGTGTGTGTGTGTGTGTGTGTGTGTGTGTGTGTGTGTGTGTGTGTGTGTGTGTGTGTGTGTGTGTGTGAGTGTGTGAGTGTGCGAGTGTGTGTGTGTGTGTGAGTGGTGTATGTGTGTGCGCGCGTATATATATGTTTGTGTGTGCGCATGTGTTCATGTTTGTACGTATGTGTGCGTACGTACGTGCATGTATGGTCATAATAGCTATAATGCTCAATAATAAAAGTAATATGTTGAAAACGTGTATAAATATTTTGTAAAATAAAATATATCGTAAGATTTCCTGCCATTCATGTTATTTACGTTTGAAAATATTAAAATGATAATGTCTATACTAATCTGTACATTGTCATTATTATCAGGTATATACTCTAGACAAAGCATTCCGTTTTCTGAAAAAAATACATGTTATATATAACATAAGTCATAACATTATATAATGGAGGCCGCCATAATAATAAGTTTTACTGTTAAAAATAACTACACGATGGCTATAACAGCATTTTATCAAATTGTTACATTTTATCAATTTATGAAAGACATATATTTAGATTCAATGTTATTTTGAATTTAAAAACCAGTAAACAAATTTATCAAATACTTTTTAGTAAAAAGTTGACTCGTCAATAAAATATAAGTCCCCCCAAAAAGATAGATATGAACATGATGCGATTCAGTGTAAAAGCTATATATAATTATTACTTACAAAAGATCACACAGAAATAATAATATACTTTATATATAAACAAAATTAAAAACGAATTATGAATAAAGTAATACCAAGGAGGTTTAATTTTTAAACCTCCTTGGTAATAAGTTATTGAAAATTGCGATCACTACCAGTAGCGGTATTCAAGTAGCCTACATACCGTACCAATATACGCTTATTAACTCTTATTAAATTATGAAAATAATAATGTTCTTACCGAATGCAATAGAGGCCGTGTATCCAAGATTTATTCCGAAAATAACGTTTGTGGCAGTAACAAAAAGCAGAACTATATAATCCAACCGTAACAAAAACGATAGCAGTTAGTAGTAGTAGCACTTTTCAATACAGTAGTCTGCTATACATGCTACCAAGGAGGTATAGATACTACCTACAAACTGACTATGCATGCTGTGTAATATAGATAACTCGCTAAAAAACATAATGTATTCGCGAATACCGTGCGTGCCACACATTCCACAACCATGTTGCACAAACAAAGTATCGCTCGATCGGACCAAACAAACGTTGCCCGTTAAACCAATCACTTTCGAGTATACCTTGAGTATTCGGGTCGGTACAGCGCACCGAAACTTGTATGCAAGAGTCCCCTTACTTACTATCTACAATATTATCTAGTTATTATAATCGTTTTTATTTGTATTTGTTTAAATCTTGGT
Source organism: Echinarachnius parma (assembly GCA_037951105.1). Lineage (NCBI taxonomy): Eukaryota > Metazoa > Echinodermata > Echinoidea > Clypeasteroida > Echinarachniidae > Echinarachnius > Echinarachnius parma. Next base: position 13,674 of record JBAMJV010014216.1, read on the forward strand.
ACAGCATACTCTCTCCCATTATAAAGTCATTGAGATACTATCATATCGTTTTGATTTCTAATCCAATTTCTGGATAGCCTTATGGGGTTTTCTATTTGTGTGCTAAATAATAAGAATTATTGTAAGTAATTTTCGAGGCATTTATTCATATTAGGATCTAAGGCTGTATGAAGCAAAATCATAATACGATGTTTATATCAATTCTTATTTTGTTTTTCCATAACACTATATAGAAGGAATGGAATACATTTGATGCAATGGTATAAGTAATGGTGGCTTAGCGGTTAGAGTGTTCGCCTCATGCACGGGAAGTCCCGGGTTCGAACCCAGACCGGGTCATACCAAAGACTTTAAAAATGGTACCTTCTGCCTTCTAGCCAGGCGCTCGGCATTTATAGAATGGAGAAGGGAAAGTTAATCACACCAGTTACCAGAGGACTGGCCCCCTTCTGTAGCTATCGCTACATTTAGTAGACGTGCATGGCCTAGGGCTAATGAATCGGAGATAGGCGCCGCCTTATGTGCCAACATTGGCACGGGAAGGACTTTAACTAACTTTAATAAGTAATGGTATAAGTTGTTATGGGGTCTTATAGGGATGTTTCACCAAGGTACTATATAAGTGGAACTTTAATTTATATAGTTGAACATAAAATTACTGTAGGGCGGGGCCATTTGTAGGCTCGGAATAAAACATATTAAAAAGCAAAGCAAAATCAATTATTTGAGACTTCTAACCAAAAAATGTATCAATTCAAAATAACAAATATTACTGTTTTTATATCAAAATGTATGCCTTAAAAAAAAAACTGTTTCAATTATGTTAAAAAGAACTGTTTCAATAATTTTACAAAGAAGCTATAAACGGCTTTCTTAATTCCATAATAGTTAGGCCATTTGAAACACCTCCCAGCTACCCCGATCCTTCTGACTTAGCCCACAAGATGGCAGCAAACATAACAGCAATGACAGCAATACATGGTTCTCCGATCATGTTTCGATACAAACATAATATTTTCGAGGACCATTTTGAGCCAGTCTGCAAATTATGACAGGTCTTGAAAATACATGGGATGTGGTCTATAGAATAACGCATGTTATGTCAAAATCAAATGATATAGCATGGGTTAAATAATAGGCTATGTTCGCACTAACTAATGCTTCAATGCAACTCTTGTTATATCTACATGACTGTATATACAGCAGGATTCTTTGTCGTTTTGGATGACTTACAGGGCTCGACATTAGCACTTGCCCGCTTGCCCGGGGCAAGTAAAGTTTTACGGCGGGCAAGTAAATTTCATAAATGGTCTAGTTTACTTGCCCGAATGGACAGCTTAAATTTCTCTTCAACAACAAAGAGAATAGAATGTAGTTCCTTATCTAGAAGTAAGCGGGCAAGTAAATTGTCTGTTCGGGCAAGTAAAGTTTTAACATTTTTTATTTTACTTGCCCGAATGGGCAAGTAGAGAAAAAAGTTAGTGTGGAGGCTTGCTTACATATTGGCATTTTGGGGCTTATTTCCCTAAGTTCATGTATATGGTGTTGTATTCATTATTTACAAGCAAATAAGGAAACAGATACAAAAATATTTACAAATAGAGAATGTACACAACAGTAAAAACTCAATTAACGCTTATTTATACAGCCATTGCTTGAATACTTGTATCTGTGTCTCGTGTCCACTTTTTATCAGTCTCGACCATCTAAACCATAGGCGTACCCAGGGGGGAGGGGGGTTGGGGGGTTCAACCCCCCCCCCCCCCCCCTTTGACCAAAACATGACTGTTTTGGGGGTCTCGACCATCATTACCAATGGTCTCGGCCTCGAAAATTGTGAAGAATTCTGGTCTCGGCCTCGACAATTTTGAAAGTGCTTGGTCTCGGCTTCGAAATTCTTCTACGGACACCCCCCCCCCCCCCCCCCCCTCCGCTTACACGATTCTCAAACAATGGTCAAACAATGGTCTTGGAAATTTGGACGGCGATATAACCCCCCCTTGAAAAAATCCTAGGTACGCCACTGATCTAAACCAATGTACTCGCCCCCCCCCCCCCCCTCTGCCTCGATCATTTTGGGCGACGGACAACCGCCCCCCCCCCCCCCCCCCCCCGCTTACACGACTCTCAACCAGTGGTCTTGGTCCCGTTTTTGTAAATTACGCACCCCCCTTGAAAAATCATACGGGCCTGCGTATATCAATTGCTGAAATTGTGAAGTTTACGTGATAAAGAATTCAAATGATGCAAGAAGAAAATAATATAGACACAGAAGTTCATTTATGGGCATTCGAATTCGCGAATGTGCAGCCAACTGTCAACGGCCTTTCGCGAATTCGAATGACCATTGATGAAAAGGTATGAACTTTGTGCAAAATCACGT
>JBAMJV010014217.1:0-53802 GCA_037951105.1 Echinarachnius parma
TGCAATGCTGTAGAGTAAGCGGTTCTGAGAAAAAAAATTGGGAGTGCGTCAAATCCATTTATCTAAATGGCAGCTCCCTTTTAATAGAAGACTGTGTGTATAGATATGCAACGACAAAGACGAGATAATCAATTCCCAAAATGTGACGTCACGAAATGTCAGTTTCCTTTCGTGAACTTTCCTAAGTGTCTCCACTTCATAATCCGTACAATATTTGTCATCTTTTAGTTCGTGTTTTGAGTTGATTAGCTCCTTCAAACTATTACATCACACGAAAAAATGTGATCTCCTGTTTTTTTTAAGTTTCAAATACCTTTACAATTTTTGTAATGATGTCATAATTATGATGATGGTGATGGTGACGTATTTTATAGTTAGACATGAACCTTGGTCTATTTGATTACGTTAAATTCGTAACTAGCACAATTTATATAGAGTGCATTTTTGTTCTTTTTTTATTTTTTTTAATTCTCAATTATAAGTTTTACTTGCTCGAGGTCAGGGATAATTTTTAGCTGGAATACGATGCCTGCAACTATAGACAAGTGGAGATTATGAAATTAATGTGATCCATTAACTTCATAAGGTTTGCCCAAAGTGATATTGACGTCAATCATATAACAATAATAGTTGTATGATTCCTTCTGAATATGTGTGATAGTTCACTACTAAAAGGAATAATGTTTAACCTAGTCAAACAAATGGTAAATCGATTTTTCTGAAATTTGTATCCCGATCGTTCGCGCGAAGTATCCTGAATTCGAATACTATGGAGGGTTTGGTCTCCGAATTTGGATAATATTGACTACGGTAGAAAGCGTTCTACATACGCTTTAAAATTCAACTGAAATATCTCCGTAAATTGGGAGACATTTGAGAAATCAGAACCCATTTCATTCTCCTGTTACCATTTTAAGCCAAACAGAGGTCAAGGTACAAGAGAAGTGTGAAAGCTCCAAGTAACTTTCCGGATGAATTTTGGCCAAGATTTAAATGGATCACTTTATCTTCCGAAATGTGACGTCACACAAATTTCAGTCTCTTTCGTGAACTTTTCTTACCTTGCACATTGGGAACAGAATCCGTTAAAAAAGGTTCATCTTTTAGTTCGTGTTTTGAGGGTGATTAGCTCTTCAACACTAAATCCGCATGAAAGTTGTGAATCTTCCTGTTTACAAATACCTTTAATAATTTTTGTATTTTATGATTGCCATAATGACGATGATAATGAACGTATTTTTACAGATAGAATTGAACCTGTATTTGAAGTAAAATCAATCTCTTATCAGTACATACGTTTAATGTCCGTCATTTTCTGCATTCTTGATCGATGTATTGTGACGAATCGTATAGCTGGAAACGAAATCCGCCAACCTCACACGACACAGAACTAGGGAAATTTGCTCGAAATGTATAACGGATCTCGTAACCCTGGTAACATTATCTACATCCACACATCTTACTTAGAAATATATAATGGCTCTCTCATACCTTGTTGTATTCGTATTGCTAATAGAAGCATGGAACAGGCTTCGGTTTTCTTATTTCCCTTTTCTTATAAAAGATATTTACGATAATTGAAGAGTTCGAATTTTAATTATCCACTGTAAAGTTATAAATGTGTACAAAGTCAGTATACCATGAGTTAACAAATATCACTTTGCATTTTCGCCGACTCATTTCTTGGCCGTATAATATCATTTAACGTGAAATTTTCACACATTACTCAGTGGGCATATCGGGATCACAACAATACACATTTGTATCAACCATTCATCACTTTTTGCACATGGCAAGAAACTTACTAGAATCCCTTTAATAAGTCTGAAATAACCGCCTCTAATTGGCGCTTTTTAAACACTTTCTTTACTTTTGTTTTACTTGTCCTAACCCCCAATGACGTTTTGGGTCTAAAGCTGAAGACAGCACGTTCTTCTCTGGGGGGGGGGGGGGGGGGTGGGGGGGGGGGGGGGGGAGCTGAGGTCTTTTACCAGATTTTTTTAATGTTCACCTGACAAGCAAACAAAAAAATTCCTCGCCTCTTTGATACCCCAAAATTACATGTTTTCAATTGTTTAAGTTTCAAAATAACAAGAGTTTTCCCGAATATTGGCACGGTTTTTCCCGAAAACACATGACACTGCCCGAATGTAACATGATTTCGGCCGAATATGAAATTATTTTGCCCGAATATAACATGAATTTGCCCGAATATGACATGCTTTGCCCGAATATGACATGATTTGCCCGAATTTCAGGTGTTTTTGCCCAAAGTACGGCCATTATTCAAAACTCCACGGGGGGCTGCAGCCCCCATGTGTATATCAATATAAGTCTAGGTGCCTATATTTCATTCATTCCTAAGTTATCTAAACTGGTGCGCAAATCAATATATCTGTATGAGTTTTGTGTCTAGAGCCGACCCTGGCAAAATGAAGTCATGTCAATGATAGAAAGAAAACAAGTTTATACGACAGCGGGTTATGAAAATTCTCATTCTAGAATATTTATTCATATCCTAATATTAGTAATATGTAATATTAAACATAATTTCACTTATTGAGTGTTAGATATTTCCTAATTCTACTACCATAACTACGGACCAGCTAGTACACACATGAATGGTGCAATTTAACTCATTCAAAATTATTAGTTAGTAGGCCTGTATATGCTAATAATCAACCTCACATCTATGGTAATACTTTATGTTTGATATAACATATTTCCGTTTACGAATACAAAATAGCTCCAGTATTGGCAAAAAATGAGGAGAAAGTTTACAATCATTCAATAATTATAGTTACAATAATTGTCCATCCAATTTCTCATGCAATTCCCTATCCCCAGGATTACATCAACACATCTGCGCTACCATCGAACTATTATACAAATTTCGTTTTTACGATGTACAAATTAGCTTCGGGTCAACCAATTTCACATTGTGTGTCTTCCGAATGTAATGGTCAATCAAATTGACCACTAGCTGTCCCTTGTATCATTTAATAAGTCATTCATGTCAAGTCGACTATGAGCGGGAAAGTTCACAATAAGTAAATTCAAATTGATTTTAACATATTACCGCATGATTTATGGTCAAAGTGTTGTTACTGACATTAAAATATTTGGAACAAAAATGGGCGAGAAAGGTCACAATACGTAAATTCAAATTAATTTTAACATAATACGTGCGATTTATGGTAAACTCTTATTGACATTAACATATTTGGAAAAGTATAATGATTAAAAACACGAAAATAACGATCACATGATGTAAAATCATCGGAAACTACTACTACTACTAATAATAAAACAACATAATAATGATCATTGCACTATGCATCATACTCAGCGTACGTTACATATCAATCCAAATAAATTATTTCAATTAAATATTTTAAATGTGTTAATACAATAATACTAATCATTGTTCATAATCATAAATAAAGTCAGATATAATATTTTAAAAAATGAAAATATAAAAATATAATCAATACAATATAAAATATAAATATAAAAGTAATAAAAAAAGGATAGATTTTAAGGCACAATTCAGTGAGACATACTTACATAATACAATAAAAATTTACTTAAACTCGGCATTTACGTATCAATTCAATAAACATAATAATTACTTTGTAGACATTCATGCCCATAAAACAAATAAAATCCACAAATGCACACTGGAAGTTTCCAAAATTGCATTTAGCTTATAAAGAAAATATTACTTTGTAGACATTCATGCCCATGAAACAAATACAATCCACAAATGCACATTGGAAGTTTCCAAAATTGCATTTAGCTTATAAAGAAATGTTAATTGAACAAAATAATGCAAATGTGAATGAAACATGATTCTCCTTACCCGTACTTTCATGCATTTGAACGTACATAGATCAAACAAGTTATTTTCACATAATCAACCTCCTTTTTTTTTACTCGAAATTTCGAGCATCTTACAGATTTCGGATTCCTTCCTCGGAATGTATATAATTCAATTATATACGAATGTAACACAAGTTCTGAACCTAACCTTTAGATAACGATCCTGATATTACACACGATTATGTTTTCGTAAAAGCTTCATGAATACCCATATTTCCCACAAAATAATACGACATTTTACCAATTCAATCAGTAATATTATCATCTTTTACAATCATAATAGGTAGGCACTTAAATATGCATCACTACAGTTATACCGTATATTGATAATACAATTCATTATATTATGAATTTTGTATCTGGGTATTAAAAGTCTATCGTCAAAATATCACGAATAGTTTATGACTACTCGATGCCTAGAATGTATCACCTTAAAGGGCAATGAAACCCAAGCAAAATGTTGGTTTCATAGTATTGAAGAGATTAAGAAGAACAATCGCTGAAAGTTAGAGCATAATCGGGTGAGAAACAAGAAAACTACGGCTCTTTGAAGATGTCCATTTATTCCTATGGGGAACTCAAATTGGCAACGCACTCTGATAAGTGTGTGGACAACTCCCCATATGTTTTGTACACAAATGTTCCCATTTTTACAGTTTTCTTCATTGTCACATTTTTCCATTCCCCCAACTCATGATATGTTATGTATAAAAGCATTCTACAAAACATATGTTGAACTCGAACGAAGGGTAAACATAAATTTTGAGAAAATTTAACAAAACTGAAATTTTGTGTACAAAATGTATGGGGAGTTGTCCACAACTTTGCCAGAGTGCGTTGCCAATTTGAGTTACTCGACGAAATACATGGCTCTTTTCAAAGAGCCATAGTTTTCTTATTTCTTGACCGATTGTGCTCAAATTTTTAGAGACTATTCATTATATTTAGTGTCTTATAGTGCATACAACAATTTGTATGGATTTCATTGTCCTTTAATAATCACACAGTAATCCTCCGCAACGACATATCACATCACGTATGTCTTTTCCCCTACACTAGAAGCAATAAATCATGTTTGATTTATCGTTTATTATTGCCTATTCTCTTCTCAATTTAATCTGTCGTTTCTAATTTCTTGGGTTTTTTTTAACGGCAAGAGAATATAACTGTGTCACATCCAGTGGCAAACCTAGGATTTCTCCAGTGAAGGGACCAAGCTCCCTAGTCCCCTCCCCCCCCCCCCCCCTCCCCCGTATATACACGCCTAGTCACATCATGAAGCAAAAAGAACATCTTCAAATCCAATGGCGTAGCGAGGAATTTTACAGTTTGTTGGGGGGGGGGCGTTTCCCCAGGCCCCCGTAGCTATACGCACCAGGTCACATCACTTGTTTACTGCCATGAGTGAAGCAAAGCTAATTAAGCCCATTTCACACCCAGTGGCGTAGCTGGGATTTATCAGTTTGTGGGAGACAAAACCCCCAGGCCGCCCGTAGCTATAATTCTCCATGTCACATAACTTGCTTATTGCTACAAGTTAAGCAACAAGACCATCTATAGGATTTATTTAGACCCACAAATCAGTCTCCGTTCCGACTGGCTCCACTGACCACGTCAGATTTTAAAAAGCAAACCCTAGTTGGTGTTGGGTATTTATGATTGGGATTAAAACCAGTGTGGGGGTAGGGGTTGGGCAGGCCCCTAGGCCCCCCTAGGCTACGCCCCTGGTCAGTCACATCAATTGTTTTCTGCCACGAGCGAAGCAAAGAGCCCGTTTTCTTTTTCCACCAACGCCGTGGGTGTGCCGTATTCCGCAACGTGACCGTCGGAAAGTACCAGGATGTAATCGGCTTCTATAATTGTCGATACGCGATGCTACAAGAAAAAATACAAAATATAATTAAGACAAAATAAAAATGTACTCCATTTACTTTCATAGTAAGTCTCGTAGGTGCACATTTGTCGATAATCTAATCTTCTAAGCTTATATAACCGTCGATACGCAATGCTACAGACAAAAATAAAATAGAGAAGACACATAAATCGGTTTGCCTACATACATACTTACACGGAGCCCCTAAGGTAAGATAATCAATTTTTCGAGTTTTCTCATATTGCATCACACCTTTAGGAGCTCTGTTATCAATAATAGAGAGTCTGCTAGCCATAATGTATATATAATTGATCAATAATTTATAAATTATTGATGAATGATTCATAAATAATTTGAATTAAAATTGTATATTTCCACGAAAACATGTATACGACTGATTTAACTTTGAAAACATTAAGAGCCTGGAGGAGGCACATTCTTTATATAGCACGGTTTGATACATCGCGTTTTTAAACATTTAATAAACTCTTGCTTGGTAATTGTTGTTTTCTTCTTTTCATTTTGGCCTTATTAAGTCCTCATGCATATTTAAAGGGATGATTTAGGGTTGATCATATTAGGCGCTATATAAATCGAAAATATTATTATTATTATTATTATTTATATATCGGCTTTATTAGATTCAAACGAATATCTTTTAAAGATGTAAAACAAAGAAACCCAGGTCCACCGTCACAAATAAAACGAATGTGTAATGGGCTGACCTCGATAAACATTAGAAGCCAATTACAACTTAAAGTCTTTAACTAAAAAAACAATTAATTGTACGTGTTTGCATTACTAAAAAAAAGAGTATAGTAATGTAGATTTGTATCCGAAATCTTCATATTTTAGTGATGGGCACACGGGCAGAAAAATATGTAATCAAAATAAATAATACCAATTAATCTTACCGCTATTGTGATGACTGTCTTGTCTTCGAAAGCATGGGCTACAACCTCCTGAAGAATGGCGTCCTAACGTTAAAAAATGTAATACAAATATATGAGAAAGAAAATTACATTATGAATCATTATTATCATTATTATTATCATTATCATCATCATCATCATCATCATCATCATCATCATCATCAGCACCATCACCATCACCATCACCATCACCATCATCATCATCATTATTCTGTTCTTACCGTCTGGAAATCGATGGACGCCGTCGCCTCGTCCATAACCAGGATCCTGGATCGTTTTAGGAAGGCCCTGGCAAGACAGAATAGCTGTCTCTGACCAACACTGAAGTTCTCTCCTCCTTCGCGCACCATAGCATCTGTGTACGGAAAGTCATTTTTCATATTCATTTTAATATTTAATATCATATCATATCCAAATACAGTACAATTATAATACAATGTACATTCATAATCATAATTAATATAGCCAATAAATCGTGAAGGTTTTAGGAAGGCCCCGAGGGCGAGGCAGAATAACTGTCTCTGAAATGTCTGACCGACACTGAAATTCTCTCCTCCTTCACGCACCAAAGCATCTATGTACGGAAAGTCAGTATTTCATGTTCATTTAAATTATTTATTTTCACATCCACATACTTATTTTTTGTTTACAGACTGGTACTAAAAGGATTCAAAGGAAGAAACACATCACGATGATCATGATGATGGATTCTAGTAACAAGAAGCGCAATGACATGAGAATAGAAGTGTGTTGTTGTTAATGACCTGCTCTTGCGCAGAATCGTCAGAAGAAGAAAAAAGTACACTGTAGTAATATTTTAGTACGGCCAATGTAATCAAACAATTTAACTGAATCAATTCAATATCTTATAGGCACAATCACAAAATTGCATGCGGATATGGCATGTATGGGGGAAATTTGGGAAAGAAGCAATTTTAAAACATTTCAGGCGTATAATTGTTCTGTTTTGTTTTGGGGGAGGGGGTCTTAAAAGGGATGCCAGAAGTTAACATTGGTTTCATGTGAAACTAATTACAAAACCACGTCCGTCTAAACGATGCTGGGATGTCATCGATATATTGTAGTCCCGATTACTTATGTTTGGAAATAGGTATTGAGAAAATAGCAACCAGTGCTTACCCAAGCCGCCTGGTAGTTCTAGTACGACCGGCTTCAGCTGAGCAATGTGGATGGCCTCCCAGAGCTCCATGTCAGAACGCGTTTGGTGGGGATCGAGGTTAAACCTAGATGGGATCAATCCATAGAACAATTAATACTCATTTATTTTAATTCCATTTAAAGTGTCAAAGGTGCGTTTTATAGGAATGTATTATTCTTTGGTTGCTAGCTTCAATTAATACTTGGGTTATGATTTAATTTTTCGGTTGATATATATCTGGAAACCAGAACTCTAACCTTAACTTATATATAATGTTGATGATAAGACTATAATCTAGACTAATCTTAACTATATCCCATTAGAATTAGACTTTTTTTATGGCTAGTTCCCCCCCCCCCCCCCACGTTTGAATTTAATTAAAAATAAATGATTTTTTATTATATTATTCAATCAATTAAATTAAAATATCGCATTAAAATAGACGATCAGAATTTAGATATGATAAATTGATAATCGGGGAAGTACATTTTATGTATTTATTTCATATTTAGTTTGTGTTGTTTTATGTTTATGTGAAATAATTGGAGGGGGCTACACTCTTAAACTGTATAATTTAATTTATAAGTCAAAGGGACTTTTTTTCAATGCCGGACTTGCCCGAGTGATAATACATATTGGCGTTCAGTTTAATTTTATTAGAATTTACTTTGTCCAAGGGATTTGTTTTATCAATTCAAGTGGGACTTGAATTAGTCACAAACTGATTTTGGATTAAAGTTTAAATCTTTGAAATTAAGAGAGCAGTGCCCCCCCCCCCCCCCCCCTCCCGTGCCCCAGTATAGCTACGCAACTGATTTTCTATAGGTGTACTAACCTGATGGTTCCCGTGAATAGAACGGGGTCCTGTGGTATAATTGCGATCCGGCTCCTGAGGTCTGTCAATGGTAGTGTGCTTATATCCTCACCGTCAATTCGAATGGTACCTGAACAGGCAGGGGAACATTATTGGTTTATGTTCGTTTGTTCTACACCCTTTAATTTGGTCCATGTCTTATTTGTTGGTCCTTTAGTCAACTGATCCTCCTCTCATTTAATCTACAACATGATGCATGAAGCTTCAATTTCCTCCAACTCCAATTTGTAACCCCAGACCTAAACCTTACCCTTACCCAAATCCCAACCCTTAACATTAACCCTAATCATGTATTGCATTTGATCTCCTTTATCATTTTATCATCTTTATAAAAGGATTTCTTATCCAAAATCGTTATCCAAATCCTTTAAATTCTGATTGGTAGTAGACGAAATGAGAGTAGAAAATTATTTATTTGCAATCATTTATTTCGATGTACGATTGAGCAAGAACAATGTCCATATCAATTTTGTATACAGTAAACAGATGTTCTTTCGGGATTTCTTTTCGACCTAGTATACACAAATTTGCATTTAAGTTTGTTGGATACAGAAAAAAACTTGAACTTGAACAAAATATACAATATCACTTCTATAATGAGACAAAGTATGCCCTGCCCAATTATATTGAATACATTCATAATATTTGTACAATCATCTTTAAATTATGTTCACATCTTCTGCTGATTTCACACCCTTGACGGATGATTGTAAAGCCCGACGCAGACAGAGCCGACTCGACCCGATCCGACTGGTTTTCAGCTTGATTAACTCAGTATGCGTTGCCTCAGGACTCCGGTTTTGCCAATCAAGAGCCAGTCAGAGGCCATTCGAGGCCGATTTAACATTTTGAATCGGCTCCGACTGAGCAAAACTGACACTAGCCTGACTGAAAACCAGTCGGATCGGGTCGAGTCGGATCTGTCTGCGCCGGGCATAACACCGAATGATTTATTATGATTTAATTAATTTTAATTATAAATTATCATAATAAAAACAATTATACAAATTATATTGGTGCATATTCGTGTTAGCCTAATTTCTAATATATAAGATCGAATCGTGATTTAACCATAACATGCTGATACAGAAATTATATTATTATATTAAAAGTACCTTTTTAATAAAATAAGCTAAAATCTTGATTTAAATCTAAAATGCGGATATAAACATAACAATAATTTTAGGGAAAAACAAACCTTTGAATGTGTCGATGATACGGAACAGAGTCAGTGTGAGTGATGATTTTCCACTGCCTGTTCTCCCACATATCCCAATCTGATAAAAACACAATCACAATGATTGAATGTTGTTTAATAGCACGATAAATGTAAACAAAAAAGGCATACAACCGTTAATCTTGGATTAAAGTGATCAATTAACTTCATATAAGGTTTTTTTTCCAAAAGTGATATTTTAGACTTTAATCATATACCAAAATCTCTGTAAGAGCGCTGATCAACCATTATAAATAACAAATACATTGATGTCAGATTGTATCACCTATCACCCTGTTTATACTACTATTATCATTGCTAATACTAAAATCAATTTCAATATTAATATCAAAATTCGGATTATTGATAAGATCGTCAATTATGATTATGATAAGGATTCTACTAATGATAATGATAATATAACATAAACATAAACAGTACAGTATTTCATTACCTTGGTGCCGGGTTGTATGTCCACGCTAACCCCGTGCAGCACACTATCTAACTCTGGGGCGTAGCGGGCGTGCACTCCTTTGTAGGTCACGTGACCTCGCTCTGGCCACGTATCCCGGGGTGTAACCGAGCCTGAACAAAAAACACATACTTTTGAATTCGCACGAATGTCACCAAAATAGTTAAATATTAAAAGTATAAAACATAAATTATTTCAGAAAATTATCATTAATATCACGAGAGCCTATAGATATTAATTATGTTCATAATATTATGCGCTTGATAAATAATGTGATATTACTATCATTATTATTACTATTAATGTAACTATTGTTAGGAGTAGTATTAATATTAGTATTTGTATAATAATTATTATCATTATTTTTATTATCATCATCATTATTATCATTATCATTATTATAATCATCATCACCATCATTATTCTGATCGATATGTGTCTTACCTTCGTATTGTTCGCCTTTTATTTCGACGTAGAATTTCACTCTCTCCACCGCATTCATACACAGCTCTATCTCGCTTGCGTAGCGTACCACCCACGTTAAGGACAAACTAACCTAAAATAACAGATATAAATTATATTAAAAATCATAATTAACAATTGAATCACAATAATGACGTAGAAATTAAAATAATGTAACAGTGCAGAATTCTACTGCGCTTGCGTACAGCGTCCACACATTGCAGGTAAACATAAGTGTATCACAGTGTGAACACACTTTGTTTCCCATTGTTGTAGACCTCAGCGAGGACACATTTTATGGATTATTTTATATCGGAGAATAATAACATTGACAGTGATATTTTTTCTCGTTTGTTTTTAATGGAAGTAGTAAGTGGTTGTAAATAGGCTCACGATCGCAATACAAACTTACAAAGTTAAAAATACGTGGGTTTTTTTAAGGAAGAGATATTATACAATTGTTAAACATAAATCAATTTAATGATGCGTTATTGTCATACCTTGTTTGCATATGCGATGGCAAGCCCCACAAGACTAGCGCCGAATGTACCGGGGTTCATTGATGACGCGATAAGGCTCGTTACTCCAGCGGTCAAAACGATAGAAGCTCCTATCATTTCCTAAATATTTCAATAAATTAATAATAATAATAAAACAATGGTAATGATTATAATAATAATGATAATAATTATCATAATAATAATGATAATAATAATAACAATACTAATATATAATAATAACAATAATAATGATTATAATAATCATGATCATAATAATAATAATAATAATTAAAATATTTTTTTTTAAAGGAGAGAGTGTGTGTATTTGTATGGGTATGTGTGTCCGTGTGTGTGTGTGTATGTGTGTGTTTGTGTCCGTATGTGCTTGTGTCTTTGCGTACTTACCAATCTAACACCAAGCCATCGTTGGGTCGTCCTGAGGTAACAAAACGCGACGTTGTTACACTCTATCCTAGAAATTATTGTTTCCCTGAACCGCTTCTGTAGGCTTTTAGATTAGAACAACATCAAAATAAAGATGATACATTAAGAATATCACTCAAAAATAAACTATTACAATATTATGTACAATGCAAAATGTTAAAAACATGTCTTGTACAAAGTTGAGATTTTAGGAATATCAAATCAATTGATAAATCGAAAAAGACTGTATTCTAAAAGGAAACTTGCACTTCAGCAAAGCACTTAATTCACATGTTGCCGCTTTCAACCAAGGTATAGTACATAAATGAGGACCTAGTTGGCAAGAATTTATTTCTTGAAATAATGTAAATGAATCGATGCGCCTGTTACATAAACCAGCTCGGCCAAGAGCATGGACATGATATCCATATATTATATTAATATACTTATTAGGTTCTGCGCTATGGAAGTGAACATTATTTATAATTTAAAAATAAATCAAAGTTATCGAAAACATACACATTAGAGCTACTTTGATATATTTATTTGAAATGGAAGTACTTTCTTGGAAGAGAGGCACACCTAATAAGGATCCACTCCTCGCCCAACGTTGCATCTATGGGTGGAATTCACAAAGGAGGTTTGTACAATCCATGGTTTTTCAACCATGGTCTACATTTATGGAGTGCTGCTTGTATAGAAAACAATTTCTCATTTATAATTATATGACTGTTAGAGCTTGCTAACCAGCAAATTTCACCATCTGAGAAGACAAACATTAATTTGGTGCATTTAGTAAATGTGTACCATCAACATTGTTAACAAGTAAGGAGTTTACATTCTTTCTCCATCAGTTTACAAATGACACTCCATAGATGTAAACCATGGTTTAAACCATGGTTTGTACAAACCTCCTTTGTGAATCCGGGCCAATATGTTCGGATTGTCTTCCATCCTCAGGAGAATTAATTAATTTACCTGTAAGCTCGGATTGTGGTCAGTCCTCCCAGGGTCTCCGAAAAGTAGGAGAAGATTGGAGAGCGACTGATACTTTCCAGGCGCTGTATCTCTCTGCGAGTTGAAAGATAAACGTGATTGAGTTAAATGACAAGACCCCATCCTGCTAGGGGACACCATATTACTAGGTGAAAGCAAAACGGAGGATCCTGCATAAAGCTTAACCGGTTTCCTCTCCCCCCCCCCCCCCCCCCCACCCCCATAACCAAAATTTAAATAGAAGGAGAGCAGAAAATCCAGTGGAAAGGAGTCGGGACACTTCACAAATTATACATAGTCGACTTCACTACCCCCTTTATCCTTTTACGCACTTATAATTATTGATTAATTTTCTTACACATAACTTAACGCTATCTTTCAGCGTTTAGAAGTTTTAGAATTGCTTATTCTGCTTCTGATTACATACGATTACACACGGTAATTAAATTAAATACACTGAAAAAACCCGATGAACCAATTAATCAATCAATTCGATTTTAAATTAATGTACCTTTAAAGGGATAGTTGAGTTTTTGGTAAAGAGGGCACTTCACAAAATATTTTTTTGTGAGATAATGAAAAACTGACTGTTAAATTTGAAAGAACATACAATTTTAATGACAGAATAAACTTTATTTGTTCAAAATCGGTTCAGAAACGGCTGAAATATCCATAAACGTATTGTTATTCAAAAATTCTCCACCAGGGGATATTTTGACTTTTTAGAAAAAAAAAAAAAAATGCTTATAGACTACTTTGAAAAAAAATCTAAATAGGTTTTTAAAAAGTTGTTGATGATATCTCTATTGAATCATTATTTTAACAAAACATCAAATGCACAATTTTGTATGAAAAATGGCTAAAACCAATGAGTTTTTTAGAGAGCGCCCTCTTGAGTTGTAACGGCTCTTTTTTAAATGATAATTGGGGTTTTACTTAGTCGTTTGTAATTGTGTATACTTTTCGAGCATGGTGGAGTTATAACTATTAGTTTGTACCGTAATGGTGCAGGTTAAATACTCAACTATCCTTTTAATGTACTGATATCGTTAACACAATTTTTTACTGGAAATTTGATGGATCGCCTTTAATATTCCTTTAATCCATATCCCTTTAATACAGATTTATATATATAAACCCCAAAATACCTTGATGTACAAATGTAGACTTTCATGATGAAGAAGTACGCGACGAACACGGGAATGACCGCGACGATGAAGTACCAGGAGATGATGGCATTGACCAACAAACCACTGACCATGAATAAGCTGAACTTCGCACCGAGGTACAGCATGGGTCCAAGTTTCTGTAAATTAAATAATTAATTTCAAAAATTGATCAATAGTTGCAGTATTGGTCCATGTTTATGTAAATCAAAAGATTTTGTTTCATTTTTTTTTTATTCGCTATTACTGAAACGAAATAGCTAAATAGCTAGATGTTTAAAAACTGTGTTCAACATTCGCCATATTGAAACGAATTAACTAGATTAAAGGTAGTTCAGATTCGTCAAATGAGATGCGCGGCGCCATCTTGCATACGCGTTGCGCACGGTGCGTAATGCACGTTAGCTCAGTGTCATGCGGTGCGCGCAAACTAACCCAGTTCAAAATGGCGACCCGCTATGTAGCATCCCCACGCTTGATGCTCTTTAAGATGACGTGAAACGAAGCAGTGACAATGAAATATATTTTGCCGGAAAAAAAAATCCATGATAATAAAAGAAGTAACACTATAGACTTCAAATTTATTGAAATAAACATGCAGGAAAGGAAAGGGAAAAAACAAAAGCTGGTAAAAATATAAAGGCTAGAATGTCATACTGGTTCAAAATCTGTTAAGTATGTTCTCATTAATGGTAATTGCAATTTAACAAGGAATTATTATTGCCAATGAAGAATTATGCTTTAGTCAACCACAATCTGCAAATGTAAGGATTACGTCAACTAGTTTTATATTGTATCCCTTTTTTTTCTTCAAATGAAATACTTCTATTTAAAACTTTTATTCCAAATTTATTGATATACCTGATCCAGCTTGTCGAAATCAGCAGCAAAGCGGTTCATAATGCGACCAGTTGGAGTGATGTCAAAAAATCTGTAAATACCAATTTATGTAATATATATCATTAGATCATTTGATCATTAAGTACTCAGTTAGATATAGAAATGGGTATAGATGACGGTTTTAATCATTTACAATGTGATTAAAACTTAAGTAAATTCGAATGAAGTGTTTTTTTTCATATGAATTGCAGTCGTTTGTTTATTTAGAACCACCAACATAACATGAATACTGTTGCATTTCATTAAAAGTGATTAGAAAATAGTAATTCTTTTCATCATCATCATCATCATCTTCATCATCATCATTTTTATCATCATCATCATGAACAACGTCATTAAAACGGCACCTCATCGGGGCGTGAAGAATCGTCTCGATCATGTATTCGTGTAGCTTCCGCGACGTCAACACAGCACCGATCAGCAGCATGCTGTTCCAAATCACCGATGTGACGATGTCACTGGCACCGAGGACGATATACCCCTTGATGTAGCTGTTCATCACGCCAGTCTTTTCTCCCTGTGTTAGCATGGAATGAAAGACGGGATGAAATAAATCAATGGTCGAGTAAAGCCAGGCGCAGACAGAGCCGACTCGACCCGATCCGACCCGACCCGACTGAAAGCCATGGTCGGTCCGATTCAGTCGCGGTTGAGTCAACGTTGAATCGGGCCCATGGACTTGTAATTAATTGCAACTTTACAGTCGACTGCACCTCTTTCTGCAACGAAGCTCATACGTTATTATCCTTCTTATGCCGGTCGCACACTACTCATGACCCGATCCCATCCGACAAACGATTAAAGGAACTACAGCGTCTAGATGGCCTAATTTTAACAATTAGGCTCTCTTTATGTAATTTTCCTCAAGAAAAAGAATTTGGCAGTCATTTCCCATGAAATCAATCAATTTTGGGGTAATTAGTCAATATCTAATTGTCCTGGGAACGCCCCTTTTAAATCTTCAAATGTCGATTATGCTGCCCTCTATTGGTGTGACGTCATTTAAAGAACTTCGCCCCATAGTCTCTGTACACGACGCCTTTCTAAATTCTCTAGTTGACGTAAGCCGATGAAGTGTCAATCACGCTGCTGATTTTGGACCCTAAATGTGGGCGTAAACTGGCTGCTAAGTGAGATTTGGCATCAGAAAATTAGCCTAAAATCACTACTGTGTTTATTTTCATGGAGTTTTTTTTTCTGCAGACCTAGTTTACAATTCATCAACTATGGAATAAGTGCCAAAATACGTTGTATTCTTTAGTTCCTTAAAGCATCCAAATTATACTACTTGCCATAAATATTAACGTCTCGCTTTAGTTCAGATACGCTGTTGTTCATCGGATTTGACTCTGATCGTGTAGTGCACGGGGGCTTAATGAATGTTAACAAATTAATCATTTTATATTTCTATGTTGTGTTTTGAATGTATACATTGCAAATTCCATCTGATACATGCAGGGCCCCCTTATAAAGCAGGCATTGTGGCACTGAATGAGGATACCCTGTGGGTTTTTTTTATTTTAAGAAAACAAAATAGATAAATAAATATTTGTTTCTTTACCCTTGTCAAATTACTCCTCTCCATCTTCTCTCCTTCCGCGGACCAGGCCGAGAGCCAGAAGTCCGTTCCCGTCCGGATGCCGTTCTGGAGAAGGGACGTAGCCAAGACGAGCAGAGCTAGACAGAGGCCAAACACTTTGAAGTAGTAGAAGTAGTAGTCGTAGGATACGGAGCCACGCAAACGCTCCTCCTCTTTAACAAGTTTTGAATTCTCGTTGTCTTCCTCCTTCGAATCTGAGGGTAATGGAAAGAAAAGTGCGCCAGAATAATTTTAATTAACATTTGTCATAATTATAGAGCCATATAGAGACAGAGGCCGACCACTTTGAAGTAGTAGAAGTAGTAGTCGTAGGATACGGAGCCACGCAGACGCTCCTCCTCTTTAACAAGTTTTGAATTCTCGTTGTCTTCCTCTTTCGAATCTGAGGGATAATGAATCAAAAGAAAAAGAGTGCGAGAAAGTTTTTAATCCAAACTTCTCCGTCTTCCTCTTTTGAATATAAGACAAATGGAGAAAAAAGTGCGAATGTGATACATTTTAATGTAAACTTCTTATTATGGTAGTATTCGAATGACACAGAGTCGCAATAGCACCCCTCCTCCTTTACTGTTTACCAGTTTTGAAATTTCGCCGTCTCCCTCCTGCAAATCTGAGGCAAAATCAGAAAGAAACGCATTCGATGTACCTTTTAATCCAATCTTCTTGTTTTGAAAGTATTCAAAGGACACAGACCCACAAATGAAAGGCACCTAATCGTACAAAATTAATATTCTTTAGAAAAAATATACTTTGAACACTTACCTTTACCCTCTTTCTTAGCCTTTGCCACTCTCTTCTTCAGCTCCGTCCTCTCCTCATCCGTGGAGCAGGCTCCCCCACTCAGGTACTCCGCCTCGCTCTGCGACTTGATCTCCAGGTTCCAGGAGGCCAGGAGCTCGGGATCCAGCCTCCCGATCTCATTCATCGTCCCCTTCTTCTCGACCACGCCATCCTTTATGTAGACCACCTGTGATCATGGTAACCATTGTTTGAGCAAAGCTTGTATTGTTTTTACATTGTGACGATTCAAACTATTTAAACTGGAGGTGAACATGACCTGGGCCCCGTGTTTATAAAGAATTACATTGACACAGCACGATATTATTTTGATTGTTTGCTTGTTTTCTGATTGTTTCTCCTATTATTTTATTCAATTGTTTGTTTTTCTTTTTTCTATTATTAATAGAAATAAGGACAAAAACAATTGAATAAAATAATAGGAGAAACACTCAGAAAACAAGCAAACAATCAAAATCATTTTGTTTAATATATTTAACAAATTTATACTAGGTCATCATGTCCTATCAGGTGTATATGGCGTTTGACACGAGGAGATAACTATCCGCCTAGTCTCCTCTAACAGGAAATCATGTAATGAATATCTTGCTTTATTGATGTATTTCTTTGTTTAAAAAGAAAGAAAACAAAATAACAAACGATCGATTCTCTTCAAAGTACAAACAATACATACACAAAGCACAATAATCATTACAAGTATATAATTCAAATACTAATTTTAAAAAACAATAATTTAAAAATACCAAGTCAGCATGTCCGATAAGGTGTATGGCGTGTGAGACAAGGATGACCGTCCGCCTAGTCTCCTCCACCAGGAAATTGAGGATGCCTTCGAAAAACAGGTGACCGCCAACGTGAACGTCGAGCGCAGACAACGGGTCATCCTGATGATTAAGAGGAGCAATAAACAAGAACATTTAGCAAACATCAAAGAAAAATACAAATAAGAAAACGAAATGTCTTTGCTGGAGTACATTGTTCTGGCCACGCTAACCCACTGGTTCTGACCACCGCTGACAGTGTGTTCGCATTGTGTTCCAATGTGTTTGACCATCACGGACAGTGTGCTCAAAGTGCGTTCACAGCGTGATCGTACTGTTACTAACAGTGCTCTTGGAGGAGCGGGCGCCTTTGATTTTATTTAAAGCAGATAAATGGTGCCATATTAATGCTGTGGATCATCATCATTATCATAATTTTTCCGTTTATGAATGCAACAACAAAAAACTCGCCAGGATAATGGGTCCTTGGTGGAGTATATGGTTCTGGCCTCGCTAGCCGCTGCTTCAGACTACCGCTGGCAGTGTGCTCACATTGTGTTCACAATGTGTTTACACTACAGACTGTCCCAGAAAAAACGAAACCGGGTTTCATGGCAGAAATTGTATGTTATAATGAATAATTTCCTTGATGATATATATATGTTTGAAAAGCTCTGTGTATCTTCTTTCATTTGATATACAACTTATGGCACATAATTCACGCATGACTGAATTAGAACGATGGAAATTGGTGTTACCAAAATCCAATTTGCACGCAGAAATTGCAAGTTTGAGTGAGGTTGTGGGGTGAGTTTTAAGGGTATTAAACGTACTTATTTTGAAAAAGGACAAACACCGCATACAAATTCATAATTGTATCTTTTATATGACACCTCATGATCAAAAAAAAAAAAAAAAAAAACCCGGTTTCGTTTTTTCTGGGACAGTCTGTATTACTTAATGTGCTCTTCCCGTTTATGAATGTGATCTCACCAGGATAATGATGTCCTTGGTGGAGTACATGGTTCTGGCCACGCTGACCCGCTGCTTCTGACCACCGCTGAGGTTGATGCCCTTCTCGCCGATCTCCGTCTGATCTCCAGCGGGCAGGATGTCGATGTCGGACTGGAGGCAACATGCTTCGATCACCTTCCGGTATCTAGCCCCCAAAGAAGAGAAAGAAAAGGTCACTTTTGTATTCATATCGATTTAATTACGCCCTCAAGGTGCCCTCATATTGTAAGCATGCCTCCCTCCCCCCCCCCCCCCCCAAAAAAAAAAAAAAAAAAAAAACATGACATTTATTAACAGATTGGATGTTGTAAGTCTGTCAAAACAGGATGCATTTTATCATTCAGGCTCATGTATGTCTATCTTTATTTTTCTCCAATATGTGTGTTTATTGGTCGTTTCTGTAAAACGTTTTTTTGTAAATTGTACTAGAGGCACGTGCCCCCCCCCCCCCCCCCCCCCCTGTTACCGTTACCGTTTTCTGTTGTATAGACTGCCCAAACGAGATTTTAATTATGATTCAGGCTCGTATAACTCCTTATTCATCTTTAATTTTACCTCAATATATTTGCAGTGGTTCCTTTTGTTAGATACTATTTTAGGAATCCCTTGCACACCCCCCCCCCCCTCTAGGGCTACGCCAATGGTTGCAAACTTACCGTTCTCTGTTGTAAGGCTCTCCAAAGAGGATGTTATCCTTGAGGCTTGCGTTGACGAGCCAGGCCCTCTGCGACGCGTATGCGATCGTACACCGCTCACTTTGGGATTAACGAAAATAAATTATCAAATTGTGAACATTTTTCGAATAAGATCGCTATTATATTATTGTTAAAATATCTGTTCTTCTGCATTTGTTCATTAAAATACTTGTTTCATTTTCATTGGATAAAAGTTTGTATGCATTTTATTTCATACATTTGTACGTCGTCATACAAGTGCATAACTTTTCTATACACCGTGTCCCAGAAAAAACGAAACCGGGTTTCATGGCAGAAATTTTCTGTCATAATGAATAATTTAATTGATGATATATATATATGCCTGGAAAGCTCTGTGTCTCTTCTTTCATTTGATGTGCAACTTATGGCACATACTTCAAGCATGACTGAATTAGAACAATGGAAAGTGGTTTTACCAATATTCAATTTGCACGCATAAATTTGAAGTTTGTGTGAGTTTTAAGAGTTGTAAACGTACTTATTTTTAAAAAGGACAAACACCACATAAAAGTTCATATTTTTATCTTTTACATGACACCTCATGCTAAAAAAATTAATTATTTATGCCAGAGAACGAGTACAATGAAAACATGCCTGATTTCTGCCCGAATGAGTGAAAGTTGAGTAAGAAGTCGCTCAGCTTTCCTGACTAGCAGCTGACAATGGACTTTGATGCATGAGTGAATTTACACAAACATGGGGATCAGGAAACAGGCTAGATCAGGAAATTTACTCATTTGGGCTGGAATCAAGCATGTTTTCATTGTATTCGTTCTCTGGCATATATAATTTATTTTTTAATCATGAGGTGTCATATAAAAGATAAAATTATGAATTTTCATGCGGTGTCTGTCCTTTTTCAAAATAAGTACGTTTACTACTCTTAAAACTCTCCCCAAAACCTCACCCAAACTTGCAATTTCTGCGCGCAAATTGAATTTTGGTAACACCACTTTCTATCGCTCTAATTCAGTCATGCGTGAATTATGTGCCATAAGTTGTATATCAAATAAAAGAAGAGACACATAGCTTTTTAGACATATATATTGTGACGGCTTGTCATAGCAGCTTGGATGTACACTTGGCTTGCCATAGGCAAGACACGTTGGAAGTTAACATGGCTTGAAATTACAAACATCACGGCTTTTCTTGTGTGTTTTATTTGGTCTTTCGTGAGGAACTCGGGAGAGTGTACTAGTTATGGAGTGTCGTACCATCAACTCATAACAGTTGGGGGCTTGTAGCCGGGAGAATTTGTAGTTTTTCTGCAAGTTTAGAGGTAATATGGCCGGTTTTTGTTGATGTATTTCGTTCGAAGTCATGCGTGTTAATTTCCCCGCGGAGGCGTCACTCGGTGTCGGTGGTTGTTTGGTGCGGCGAAGGTTCTGGCTCGCGCGCGCCAGCGGTGTTGCATGTGTGTGTAGCTGGATGGTGACTGTTCGTTGTGTGTTGAGATTTACATTCGTGGTACGTCTACATGCAAGTTTTACGTGTACAGATGTTTAGCTTTATCAACATGTACATGGGTTGCACTGTGGGAATAAAGTGCTGGGTTTTCTAGGCATTTTGCAGTGTGTGATGAGTGGGTTCTAGTTATTGGGTTCTCTGCTCTGTGTTTCTCAGGTGTTTGAGATGACACGTCGGTTGATGGTTTTCAGCTGGATATTTTGTTTTGGGATGTGGATTCATGTTTGAATTCGTGTTCTGGTACATTTTACTTCTACATTTGTAGTGGATGTGTATGTGGGCTATTTTGACTGAAGAGTTGCATTGGATGCAGTGATAGGGCTGTGATGTGATTGTCGGGATAGTTGTCGCTGTCGGAAATTGGCAGAATTACACAGGACATTACGTGTTGATAAGCTTTGGACAGTTTATTGTGTGAAGTATGTACCAGTAGTGCAGTTGTAGTTTCAACTCGGTTGTGAAGTGCAGTTGTGTGTGCATTCCAACGTGTTCTAGTTTTGACTAGGGTTCTTTTCATAGAACAACTTTTGAAGGGTTTTGTTTTCCCTTGATGCATTGGTTTTATGCATGTTCTCTTGTTTGTCAGGTGGTTTCACACTTTGGTTAAATGTGTGGTGGCGTTGTGTATTCTTCACGATTGCTGTGTTGGATTTGCTTGCGAGTAATATCCATCGTGTTAACCGGATCGGTTAGTTAAGTCATTTGTTTGTTTGGATGCGTTCCAGATTTTGTTCACATGTGAGTGAGTGCAGGTTTTTGCATGGTAAGCTTACAGGAGAGAGAGAGAGTTGTGAACACGTGAAAGGAGTTGTTGATGCTGATTTTTGTATTCCTTTGAGACACAAGTGTGTTGTTTAAATTCCCAAGATGTCTTATTCGTTGAGGAATTTTGTTTGCTGTCCAAGCGTGGAGAAGCTGATGGAGATGCGGAAAGATGATCTGTTGGAAATTGCATTGTACTTCTATGTTAATGAGGCTACATCCTACATGACTAGATCTAAGGTCCGGAAACTGATCGTTAGTAGTCTGGTGGCAAGGCAGGTTTTGCCGGAGTCATCGATGAGCTTTGTTGAAGATTTTGCTTTGCGAAGGAGAGTGGAGGAGATTGAGAGACAGATCAAAGTTCTCCAGGGGAGACAGCATGAAGAGAAGGCAAGTGAGTCTGATGTGAGTGTTGGAGATAGCTTGTTAAGTTCATTAAATACAAGTGACACAAGGAAAAGACATTCAGGCATACATGTACAAACACAATCACAAGGTATCAGTGATACAGGGGATTTGAGTGTTTGCTCGAGTACGGTGATGTTCGGTCCAGGTGTTCGTGGAAATCCTTGGGATGATGTAGAAGGTCGTCTTAACCATGGTAGTAGGGAGAAGGTCGGAGAGATGGCGACGGCTTTGAACGACATCCAAGATGACGTCGGGCAGATGATGACTGCGCTTGACGGGATGATGTCTTCTGGCGTCGCAGACCAATCCTCTGGTGGCAGACGAGCTGGACGACATGCTGGACGGCAACAATCTGGTGGTGCAGAGCTTCATGGCAGGCTGGAGACCTCTCTACCCGGAAGGGGTGACAGAGCAGATGTCCTGGTGCGGCCTGATGAGGTGTCTGCTTGTGGTCCAGATGACTACAGGTTTGATTGCTGTGACGGAGCAGATGTCCTGGTGAGCCCTGATGAAGTATCTGCTTGTGGTCCAGATGACCACAGGTGTGATCGGCCTGCATTCCAGGAGAAGAGGAGTCTGGCTGGTGAGATGATGCTGTCAGCTTCCAGTCCTGATGATGGTAGGCATGTTCCCCCTACCATCCGGGAGAGAGACTTTGTAAGTGAAGCTGCGCTGGAGAGCCTGGAAAAGGTGCCAGCGGGGGGACCAGATGGAGACCGGCTAGAAGTCGAGAGAACTGATAGAGGCCAGAGGGATGAAGCAGAGTCCTCTACAGTTTCAGCTTGTGATCTCGGTGATCGCAGGCATGTTCAGCCTGCACTCCAGGAGAGGGTCGAGCTTTGTGAGGCGGCGTCTTCTGATGTCGAGGAAGCTGACCAGGTGGAGAGGCGACAAGGTGGTCGACGTCAGGACAGAACCTCTTCACGTCGTCAAGGCAGTCGACGCAGGGCGAGAGGTACTAGGCGACGACGCGGTGTTCGACGAGCTAGAGCAGCTAGATGGCGAGCAGGGGCTCGTTGTCAGGTTCGGACTCGTGTTCGACGTGATGCTGGAAGAAGACATCAGTGGAGGCCTCGTCGCAAGTCGCGCTTGATGGAGTCGCGAGTGAGTGGTCGTCGACCGAGAAGACCAGGTGATCGCTGTGAATGCTGTCAAAGTGAACTGAGAAGCCAGTCAGTAGCATTTCAGCGACTGGACTTTAAAAAGAGGAAGAAATTGATTCTTTGTCTCTAAACCATGAGAACTGATGTTGAAAGCCTGATGAAAAGGACTGGACGTGACAAAGAATCTGGAGACCTCAATTTAAGACAGTGAAATGAAAACATGGACAGAAACTTTAATTCGCGGAAAGTGAACGTTGTTATTCACATGAATCGCTGTGAATAAAGAAATGAGCTGATATTAGACTGTGGACATTTAATAAGAAATAACACTGAAATCTCAGCTCAAAAATGATTCATTGATACATAGATTCTGTAAATGAAGGTTTTCACATGTATTTATTGTGCCTTAGATAGAAATGATATGCATTCAGGAGTATTTCTTTGTTTGAATGTGATATTAACATGATTTAATATGATATATTGAAATACATGCCTGCTTTTGATAGGAACTTGTACAGCAATTCTGTTGTTGGTAATCTTGTGATTTACATTAACATGTAAAGAGTGAAAATGCAAATTAGGGATTGTAAACCAATTGCATGCTTGGGCAAGTTTGATATTAGTATTTGTCTTGATAAATGTTAATTGTTCCTGGCAAGACAGCTACATATAATGTTAAGGTTCTAGGGCTTATAATCTTTGAAGCTTTGGTGAAAGGAGACCATTGTAGAGTTTGTTGATTAATTGTGTAGAAAAGCCTAGATGTAGTTTTGATGCATGCTTTGTAAAGTTATAATAAGTTAGTGATACACATGTGTGCAGTATAGGCTTTGTTCTTATAAAATACAGACATTAGGTCTCACTTTTGTTTTATGTTGCCTGGAGCATTTTAGGGTTATTTGTTTTGATGTTATAAATGCCCTCTTTAAGGAGGGAAGTGTGACGGCTTGTCATAGCAGCTTGGATGTACACTTGGCTTGCCATAGGCAAGACACGTTGGAAGTTAACATGGCTTGAAATTACAAACATCACGGCTTTTCTTGTGTGTTTTATTTGGTCTTTCGTGAGGAACTCGGGAGAGTGTACTAGTTATGGAGTGTCGTACCATCAACTCATAACAATATATATATCATCAAGGAAATTATTCATTATAACATAAAATTTCTGCCATGAAACCCGGTTTCGTTTTTTCTGGGACACGGTGTATTGGATTGATTATTACTTTGGAAATATACAAAATGGCATAACAACGCAAACATACAAACACATAAACAAACTAAGGAACACAAATTAATAGATAAGTATGGATGTTCCGCTTACCTGTTCCATTGCACATCCCCACTGATGGTGTTCATTTCCCCGAGCATGGCTGAGAGAAGGGAGGACTTGCCCGCTCCGACCTGCCCGACTATCATGGTCAGCTTACCTGTATATAATGATAGGAACAACAATAGTTACTGTCACTTTGTAAAAATTCAACCAAAATCACTTGGATCTTGTAAATGACTGTCTCTTGTACCACGTGTATACCTTTTCGTTTGGCTTATGTTAAACAGATGAATGAAATTTGTTTGGATTTGTCAAAATGTCTCCCTCATTATGGATATATTTATGATGTATTGCTCTTCGATTATTGTCAAAATCAATGGGCAAATTAATTTGAAAATCTGACATTATTTCCCCCTTTCACTACAAAAAATAGAGTTCTCTTTCTATGAAACTACTACACTATCAGAAGAATCTTACAATGATACTGGTAATTTGATTCAAGTCTCAAATATCTCACTTAGATTTTATCTATAAGTTTTGTTTTACTTCAGAAGTTAATGGATCACGATAATGGTGGGTTATGACTGCTTCCCTATGGCGTGCTATGGCGTTATCTAAATCCAATTTGCACATCACCACAGTTTACAATACAATAAAATATTTGTTATTATTTTCAATACAGAACAAGCAATTACACCTGTCCACGATTTTAACGCATATAACATTCATGGCATTACAATTAATAAACATCATAATCAATAGTGCGATGATAAATTAACGCATTGCCCACAGGATCCTGGTGAGTCCAGTAATCGCAAAATCTAGTAGGGAACGGGTTAAAATTAATATTCATTGATAAAGACCTACCTGCGGGTATCTCGAGATTGATATCGGAAAGTATTGGAGTAGAAGACTCTTTGTGCCATGAAAACGAGCCATCCGTCACCTGTATTCAAAATAATTAAAATAAATCATAACTTATATTATCATAAGTAATTATTTTGTTTAATTTTGGAGAGGGAAAAGCTTTTTCATAGTATGTATACATGTATAGTGAGCGTCCTGAGTAAGGTTCCTTTTAAAAGCGATTTAGAAGTATAATTTATCATTATTTTTGTATTATTATTATTATTATTAGTAACTATAACAAATATTAGACATTAATTGAGGAAACTATTCAATTAAGGAAATCATGTTTTTTAACGTAATGTGACAATTTTGTGCAAAACCCTGTAGAATACTTATCATTCCTCACTTCTTTTTTTATTTAAAAGAAAGTTTTGAAAGTTTTAAGTTTGAAAGCCATTATGCAGACACCAAATAAAGCACTCTTTTATATTTAATAAATATGTCCCAAATTAGTCATAATTGATCTGACAATTTCGCATTCTATAAAATGATAAAGGAACTAGCTCCGACCTACAAGCATGATATGCATTACTACATTGACTTAAGATTGACTTAACTCCCTTATCACTCTCACCAAACGTTATTTCCACTTTCTATCATAAGGATGGGAATACAAATTGGATCCAGTGTCGTAGCGCCGGTGGTGATGGGGAATACGATCCCCCCCCCCCCCCCCAACAGTACTAAAAATTACTAAAAAACTACTAAAAATTGTACAAAAGCAATACAAAAACCCATAAGGGTACAATCATAAGGTGTGCCACCCCCCCCCCCCCCCCCCCTCCATCAACCAGTCCGACCACACAACACCACTGTTTGTAATTTTAAAAAAATACAGTATAATACAATACAATATATTTATCATAATCACTAAATACAAGAAGGTTCAAAAGTGCTTTACATAATATAAATGAAAACAAGTAAACAACTTACAATAATAAAACAATAATGCATACAGGCTAACATAAAATAGACAATCTTACCCGGACAACGATGTCATTTTCGACCTTCCCCCAGGAGCTGAGGCGCCCAAGGGGGATGGTTTCCCCGCCGGTGGTTCCGTAGCCCGCATCATCGCCTAAGAGGTGCTGTCTATCCTCACTGGTGGTGGCTCTGTTTCTCTCCTTCATGTTCTGCTTGATGTTGTTGACGATGTTGGCAAGTCCTTGGCGGCTGAGCATCTGAGAAATAAAAGCATATTATATGGTAAACCATGGTTGCATAGAAACAGTATGAATACTAGATTTGGGTGAATATGCATTCTGTTCCACGCGTAAATGCGCTGTATAGCTCTGTCTTATCATTCGGGCTGTGTTTGGATTTGTTGATGATCTCACCAAGTCACTAATTATTTTGCAGCTAAAAAATTAGGTTATATTAGAAGGAGGAACATCGTGTAACAAGGCAAGTCTTTGATTAATGCTACTTATCATCGCGTAAAATGGAAAAATCAATCCGTCAATGAATCAATCAATCATTTAATCAATCAATTATTCCGTAGTTCGATTGAGTATTGCAACAAAGAATGTATGAAAAAATTATTCAAACAATCAAATCAAGAAATACCCGCTTCGCTGAAAATTTGTCTCCGTGATAATTATCGTTCACATCGTCCTTATCCTTGCCATCTTCTTTAGTATCATCATCATCATCGTCGTCGTCATCGTCGTTGTCGACGACTCGACCGTCGTCCTTCCTCTCGATGTCGGGGGTCTGGAAGAATTTGCTCAGCCTTCCGATGCTGACGTGAGCGATGGCGACGTACGAGACGACGCTGGGAACGATGTTGAGCGGCGTCTGCATCTGGATGATGATGGAGAAGGACGCGAAGGTGATGGCCGGCGTCAGGTACTTGCCCGACACGGCAGTGTAGACACTGAACGACTGGGTGGGGAATAAACAAACACGATGAATTACATACTAGAGGTCATAGCTAAGTAAGAAATTAAATGGGTGAGACAAGACAATTAACATTAGTACAAGTATAGAAAGTACATGTACACTATACTATATAGCTACCATGTAAGAAAGTAAAATCATGGGTTAAAATACAAGAAAACAAAGTGAAGAGCATCTGTTTGTAAACAAACGAATGCCTTGGCCGGCGACAAGTACTTGCCCGGCCGACACGGCAGTGTAGACACTGACATACTGAATGGTGGTGAGTAAACAAACAAGATTGTGCTTGTTTCTAAACGATGCTGGAAACACTAAAATGCTTCACGTGGTTTATGTACCAATATAAGCAAGATATCTGGAAAATATATATAATTAATTCATTATTCATTATATTTCATAGATACATGTACAAGTATTCGATCAAATGAAAACGACATAAACTTACCACAATCATAACCAGAAGAGGACCGGCATTTGAAATAGTATCTGAAAGGAAAGAGAAACAGAACAAACAACTTTATATTATGAAGAGCTTTCTTCCAAAAGCCGCTATATCCCTTTTTTCAACTTTCGATGAAAACGGGTTTCTTTGCCCAACTTTGTACACGTGCCTATGGGAATATGAAAATTGAACTTTCTATATTTTTTATTTTGAGTGAGTAATTTGTGGATTCCTAGATAGCTACGTAGCTTATAAATGTAGATATATCGTTAACTCAATGTTTATGGAAAGTGGATTTAGCGACTTTTGGAACTGAGCTCTTCATAAATCATCTTGTTGTTATATAATTATTAAAGGTATGATAGTTAATATTAGAATAATCATATTTCGACTCAGCAGCAGCTTTCAAACAAGTCCGGCAATTTTTTTTTATTCGTTGTTTGCTTGTTTGTGCTTGTTAGCCGGGAGTAGGGTGATTTTTTTTTACCCCCTCTTTGCAGGAACTCTGGTAGTCAGAAATAACCGACTCTTGATGCATGACATGGGGTTTTCTTTTTATAAATGTCTTCAGTCAATGGAGCGGAAGGTGAAACAACCGTCGGAATCCGAATAGAGACGGATGTTTCGGTCTAGATCTCTTGCTACGCCATTGAGTAAGGAGATGGACTTACAGAACATGACTTGCCACAGCATCATTATCTCGCTCTCCCCACAGCTGACTGGAACACGATTTCAGGGCGTTCAGCTTAAAGGGACTTAGTAACATTGTCCAAATCCTCAAAATTCAATTGGAATTCTAGCGGTTCCCTCATACCTTGTTGTATTCGTATTAACAATACAATCATGGGACAGGTTTCGGTTTTTCAAATTTCACTTTCGTTAAAAAGATATTTACGATTGAAGTGTTCAGATGTTAAATAATCCAACGGATCGCGAAAACCGTGTACAAAGTGAGTGCAATGAGTTTGTGAATATCACTTTGCATTTTTGCTCATTACTCGGCCATATAACGTCCATTTGACTTGAAATTTTCACACAATACCATGTGGACATATTAGATAACAACAACATACATTGTACCAACCATTTATCACTTTTTGCACATATCAATAAAGTTTCTAGATCCCTTTTAATGGGGGCTCCTGTGCCCGACCCCCCCCCCCCCCCCCCCCTCTCCCCCATTCACTCCCAGCAATTTGTTTTGATTTGTTGTTTGCTTGTTAGTCAGGAGTAGGGTGATTTTGTTGGTCTTTTAACTGTTAGAGCTCCCAGCTCCCCCTACCTATACACTTTCCCCCGCACCAACCCACCCCCCCCCCCCCCCCCTTGCAAGATGTCTGGCCACGCCACTGACTTACAGAGCATGACTCGCCACAACATCTGCATCATTCTCTGTCTGGTCTCCTCATTCCTCGCTCTCCCCACGGCTGACTGGAACACTGATTCCAGGGCGTTCAGCTTGATGACTCTAATCCCTTGCACAGCCTCGTTCGTCATTTTCAGGCGCTCGTCGGAATGTTTCTGGTATAAAAGAACAAATACAAACATATTCATAATCATGGGCGTATGACTTTCTATCTTAAATTGAGCTTTTATTTATATAGATAAAACATTTGTATGGTAATAGTGTACATTTCTTGTGAAAATAACAGATATCCATTACCTCAAAGTAGTTTTGCCTATAATTAGTATAGACGCACTCTTCCAAAAAGATTTTCCTTTTGAAATAATGGGCATTAACACAAATTGTGTATTATTGTTTTATTTGAAAAAGGTTCCCTATTATGTTTAAATGATATTGTCGTAGGAGTATACATATTCAGTAGTCGAATTCAGACTTAGCCACGTTCTTCGTTCGTGTTCAGGGGATTAAATATCTTGATTTTCACTAGACCGAAAAATCAGTCTATATTCCGAGGGTTATAGGTCCACCGAGACTGTGTCTTGTTTCATTTTAAAGGACCCCTCCAGAACGAGATGTATTTGTCTGTCTAGGTTTTCACTGGAGCTTTAATAGGCACGGTTATGGTTTAGCTCTCTCTACTAGGACACGACTAGACTGGAACGATGCGGTTTGGTTGTGAGACCGGAAAAGAACGGAACGGTACGGTACACTCATCGTTATATCGTGTTTATACATCGATGGATACACTGAAAATCTACTTAGAAGCGATGCAGCGATGTGGCTGAATACATATACTTTTCAGTGTGTATATCTTCGAGGGGCTTATTTTTTTATATTGTAATGTACCCAACAAGGCATAGCATGGTGACATGGTCGGACTGATTGGGGGCTACATCACCTATAGAAATTTTGTTTTATTTTTTCCGAGATTTACCCCTTATTTTGTATTGTTTTAGTCATTTTTTCACTTATCGCTCAATTAGTGGACATATTGGATCACACAAATATACATTTATCGACACTTTGCTAGTTTTGAATAATTATGTCAACAAATTTACTAGATCCCTTCAATAATGATAATAATAATAATACAGTTTACGGTACTTATTATAGCGCTATTCACAACGTATCATAGCGCTTACAAATGTAACAATAAATACATACAAATTATCAACAACAAGATACTTTATACGAACTATAACGAATCAAGGAAAAGGGAAGGATTTTAGGTGTTTTTTAAAGGTAAATACATGAGGAATTTGTCAAATGTGCTGTGGTAGAGCATTCCATGGTACAGAAGCTGCAATAGTGAATCTTTAAAAATGAGAGGAGATTAAAATAAAATAAATGGAGCTAAATACAAAAATTATATGTGCATACCATTGCACGGCCTTGGTACTTGGATTGACTGGAAGAGATGAACACCTGTAGAGGCACGCTGAACGTCTTTATAGTAGTATTTGTAACTTTGACAATGCTTTATCTTTGGTTTATTATACGTATTCATATTTTCTTGAATTAGGTGCGGAAATAAATGCGCCAGAATCAATTTAATCAACAACAAAAAAAAGTACATCTGTTCTTACCATTGCACGGCCTTGGTACTTGGATTGTCTGGAAGAGATGAACACTTGCAGAGGCACGCTGAGCGCCAAAACCATGCATCCTATCACAGCAGCCTTCCCCAGTTGGTGGTACAGAATTACAAAGAGCACCATTAACTAGAAAGAGAACAAACAAAATATAGACAATCATAACAAATAGTACATTTTAACATAACAATGTATTACAGTCTTGAAGAGATGAACACCTGTGGCGGCACTCTGGGCGCCAAAACCATGCATCCTAGCACAGCGGCTTTCGCGGATTGGTTGTACATAATTACAAAGAGCACCATTAACTAGCATGAGAGAAACAAAACAGACGATTAAAATGTTAAAAATAAAAGGGATCTAGTAACTTTGTTGACATGTGCAAAAAGTGATGAATAGTCGATACAATGTATTTTGTTGTTATCTGATATGTCCACTAGGTATTGTGTGAAAATTTCAAGTTAAAATGGACGTTATATGGCCGAGTAATGAGCAAACATGCAAAGTGATATTCACTAACTCATTGCACTGACTTTGTACAAATTTACGCCTATCCAGTGGATAGTTTAACATCTGAACACTTCAATTGTAAATATCTTTTTAACGAAAGGGAAATTCGTAAACCCGAAACCTGTACCATGCTTCTTTTGTTAATACGAATGCAACGAGGTATGAGGGAACCGCTAATATTCCCATTGGATTTTGAGGATTTGGACAATGTTACTAGATCCCTTTAATAATGAAATGTGTTTTATTGTTCAACTGTCTCCCTAATTATGGATATATGTATGACTGAATGAAAAGCGTTCAAGAAACGTTTTTCAATCGTTTTCAGAAGCAGTGGGCAGTAGCTAGGTGATCAAATCTGACAATTTTGTTTTCTCAATATAGGCAATTACTTGTGTATGTTTTTTGTTTCAAGAATGCGAATTTATTTTCAACTTCTGCCATGGACCTGGGTTTCAACCCTTCTTTGTAACATTCGATTGATTTGAATGAATAAAGATGATTTATATATCACACATCATTTAAAAGAAGTCTCAAATATCACGTGGGGAAAATCTTATGTTCAAAGTTAGCTCTCGTTAATACTTCAGTACTTCCTGAACAAAAGGGGGTTAACCCTAACCTTCAGAATACATTACAAACTAATAGTTATAACTCCACCATGCTCGGAAGGTATCACAAATTACAAACGACTAAGAAAAAACATGTCATCATTCAAAAAGAGCCGTTAAAACACAAGAGGGCGCTCTCTAAAAACGCATTGGTTTCAACCATTTATCATAAATGTGAGATCCCACATTTACTCCGATCGGAAATATTTATTGATATTTCAGCTCTTTCTGAACCGATTTGGATCAAAATAAAGTTTATTCTGTCATTAAAATTGTATGATCTTTCAAATTTGCCACTCAGTTTTTCATTACCTCACAAAAAAATAATTTTCTTGGAGCGCCTTCTATACCAAAACTCAACTATCCCTTTAATAACCCCTTCTCACCTGCAGAGGAACGGACCAGAGACTCTGGAACCACATCAGAGAATCAAATATGGCGGTGGGGTCGACTGACATGTGGTTGATAATCTGTCCGGTCGTTAGTGTGCCAGTATTCGTGGCTAGGGTGGACATACGCAGAGCCTTGTTGTACACCGCCGCCTGCAGATCAGATCGAAACGGAGCATGTTTTCACTTTTAATTTTCATTCATAATGCTATCATATAATGTTGTTATGATAACATGTACACTTAATCATTGTCAGTATCATAATTATCATCATCATAATCAATAACTACATTCATCTTTCGAAAAATTGAGTTGAGTTGAGTAGAGTTGAGTCGAATCGAAGTAAATAAAATTGAATCAAATCGAATGAAATCGAATCGAATTCAAATAAATTGAATTTAAAAAACGAACCGAATCAATTTAATTTAATTTAATGTAATGTCATTAAATTGAATTGAATTGAACTGAATCTAATTGCATTGAATAAAACTGAATTGAATCGAATTGAATCGACATTTAATACGTCGAATAGAACCGATTTGAATCTAATGTAATTGAATTTAATGGAATGAAATGAAATATAATTAAATTTAATTAAACTGGAACTAAATTTAATCGAATACTGTTCCTGATTACGCAATTCATTTACCTGTAACGCTGCTTTGACATGGGCGCCCTCCATCATGGCGAAGTGATAGCTGTGCTGGAGGCAAATCTTGGAGAACACCGTCATGATGAACAGGGTGATGGCGGCCACGAAGCCGTTGGCGAAGAAATCCACCGTGGTCAGATACCTCCCCGTCTTCGAAACGCAACAAGAAGCAATCAATCAAACAATCAAATAAACAAACAAACAAACAAACAAACACATCAACAAACAATTATGAAGAAAAGGAAGGAAACTTGTAACATCAGTATATTTGTGTAAGGTCATGGATCCCTTTAAGCTCGTCATACTAGTAATGTATTACTTTGACGTTCTACGTTACTTCTGAATGATGTACGATAGTTTCATAGAAATGGAAGACTGTTTACCTAGTGAAAAAAATAAATTTGATAAGAGATTTTATCACATACTGCCAATTTCAATAATTAGGGTGAAACATCAAGACCCATTGCATTCTTCTGCTACCATAAGCCAAACAACAAGGTACAAGAAAAGAGTGGAAGCTCCAAGTGATTTTGGTTGAATTTGACAATGTTTATGGATCACTTTAAGCTCGTTAATGTATTACCTTGACGGAATCCTCCGCTCTCCCTTGGCTGTGCGACGCCCAAGTTATGGCCGCGGAGATGAGGTAAGGGAAGGTGAACGTTGCCAGGTCGGAGAGGAACTTGAGAGCTCCCGATAGGAGGAGGCCGTTCCGAGTCATCCGCATTAGCACCATGTGCAGGTTGATGTCCGTGCCTGCATTCTTCGCCCGTTTCTGAATAGCAAAAAACATTGAGTTTTGAGTGTGAGTATGAGTTTGAGTGTGAATGTGAGTGTGAGTTTGAGTGTGAATTTGAGTTTGAATTTGAGTTTGAGTGTGAATGTGAGTTTTGAGCTTGGGTTTGAGTTTGAGTTTGAGTTTGAGTGTTAGTCGGAGAGGAACTTGAGAACAGTAGGAGGAGGCGATTCCTAGTCATCCGCATCAACATCACGCGTAGTGTGATGTTCGTGACTTTTTGTCCACTTCTAAATCAGCAAAAACATCGAGGCTTGAGTGTGAGTGTGAGCGTGAGTGTGAGGTTTGATGTTTGAAGTTTGAGTTTGTGATTGAGTCCACTACCCAGGTGTAAATGGGGACCCGGTAGAAGGTAAAACCGAAATGTGAATAATCTTTTTAATTTTCACGAGCTGCTTGGAAGGAAAGCTCCCAAAGGAGAGGAGATGGTGGACACATTGCTTGAGGGCTTGCATGGTTGTCATCCGACCGGGCAAATAATAGTGCAAAGCGCTTAGAGATTGTATTAGAATAGGCGTTATATTTATTTCGAACATATTATTATTATTATTATTATTATTATTATTATTATTATTATAACTATTATTTAATTAAAGAGAAACAATAGTTTTACCTGCTCCTTATTGAGATGTTTTCTGAAGAGCTGGTAGCATCTATTCGTTCCCCGATCCGTCGGTACCTCGCCGAGGTCGGTGGCCTCCAGCGCCCGGGTCAACCCGAGGCGTAACATGGTGGTCATCCAGCTGTGCGTTAAAGACGCTGGAAGGCTGCAGTGGTCTTCGTAGTAGCGCATATTGGGGTTCTTCAGGTCTTCGGGAAGGTCGCCCTTAAGACTTGACGCCGCGCTTATCTGTAGAGATGGAACAAAGTTAAAGGATACATTATGGTTAAAAGGCTGTAGTTGTGTGTGAAAATTTCACGTCAAATGGATGTTTAATGGTCGAGTAAAGAGTTAAAATACAAAGTGATTGATTATTCACTAACTCATTGCACTGTTTTTATACACATGTATAACGTTCCAGTGGATCATTGAAAATCCGTACACTTCAATTAATCGTAAATATCTTTTTAACGGAAGAGAGATTTTGAAAAACTGCAAGGTGTTCCAATAGGTAATACTAATACAATGAAGCATGTGAGAACCGCTGGAGTTCAAATTTAGTTTTGAGGATTTTGTCGATGTTACTTGATCCCTTTCAGATCAATTCAGTTTTCGAAAGTGTCTTCTTACCTTTTTCTTCAAGAGGCGGAATTCTATGATGACGACCGTCGCGACGATCACAAGGGTTATCTTGTTGAGCAGCCATTGAAGATGTTCCGACCCGACTTGATGATCGGACCCGAAGACCTCAAAGTTACCTAGCCTTAGGAACTCTGCTGCAGCCACGAAGAGCCAGTATGCGATCTGCAGAGGAGACATGGCAGGAAGGTCCCAATACTCCATGTGGTGGTAGTACACCATTGCACACACGGCACCGACCGACGCCGACCCAGGTACCTTTTTACAAAGGTCAACATTTAAAAAGTTAAAATCAGAATCCAAATCAAATCCAAAATAATATCAACATTTCCATTTGAATACTAATTATAATATTTTATAG
The DNA here is from genome assembly GCA_037951105.1 of Echinarachnius parma. Lineage (NCBI taxonomy): Eukaryota > Metazoa > Echinodermata > Echinoidea > Clypeasteroida > Echinarachniidae > Echinarachnius > Echinarachnius parma. The sequence goes on from JBAMJV010014217.1 coordinate 35,557, forward strand.
CATTATCAGTATCATTCTTAGCACTGTCGTCATCAGCATCATCGCCATCATCTCCATCATAATTATAAGCATGCAGCGCTATAACGCCTAGAATCGATGTTGGCATCGTCAATTCAACTCTATCATTGTCATCATTATAATTACCATCATCATCATCATCATCTTCATTACAATTATCATCATCATCGTCATTATCATCGACAACGTCATTATAACCATTATCAGCAATATTACCACCACCATCATCAGTATCATCAACAAAATCATCATCATCATCATCATCATCATCATCATCATAATAATAATTACTAACATCACCACCATCATCATCATCATCATCATCATCATCACCGTCAGCATCATCATTATCATCATCATCATCATCAACATCGTCATCATAACTACAATCGGCATTATCAACCTCTATACCATGTATACCTTGAAGAGTTGGAAGACGGGTGGTCGTGGCCCTTCGGGGGAGCTTAGGGTTCGAACCGTCACCAGCACCGCCTCCCCAAGTAAGCAGAGACAGACGAGGTAGTAGAGGATTTAGATAATTAACATCATCTACTACATCACAGTTATAATCATCACGATCAGAATAAACATTATCACCATCATCATCATCATCATCATCATCATCATCATCATCATCATCTTCATCATCATCATCATCATCATCATCATCATCATCATCATCATCATCATTACCATTATCATCATCACCAACATCACCACCACCACCATCACCACCATCATCATCATCAACATCGTCATCATCAACATCGTCATCATAACTACAATCGGCATTATCAACCTCTATACCATGCATACCTTGAAGAGTTGGAAGTCGGGTGGTCGTGGCACTTCGGGGGAGCTTAGGGTTCGAACCGTCACCAGCACCGCCTCCCCAAGCAAGCAGAGACAGACGAGGGAGTAGAGGATGTAGAGCAGCCATCGGAGCACATGGCCGGGATAGCGGATCAGATAGACGTGGTCCTTGCTGCGGGAAACCTGTAAATAATGGTAGTCATGGTAATAACAGGGAATTTTAGATTGTACGTTCACTAGTGAACTGGTACGTGATGACGTCACTACTTGGCCCCGCCCCGCATTTATGTGCACAGATTTGAAACGTAGGTTTCGTCTCTTGGATGGTGACGATAAAGGGCGCTCCAGAAATAAATGATCAGTATTGAGTGAACGTGTCTGTAAACAAACTAAATATGCCACCAACCAGTCGGAACTTATCGATTTATATGGTCACTAGTGTACTGGTACGTGGCAGAGCCACGATTTGGCTCCCGCCCACCACGTTCAGCCACTCTTCGGTAAACCAATGAGTTTCAAACACATGGAGATCCATCACCAGTTAATTTATTCAAACACTTGTGTATGCGATTTATACACCATGTAATATACGGGATTATAAGTCATCAGCGAAAACTGGAAATAACTTTATATTAATTTTAGACCTCCATTGTCATTGCTAAAATTCAGAAATGTGCATCACTGTTCTAAAGCCCTCTGCAGACAGAGCCGACTCGACCCGATTCGACCGATTTTCATTCGGATCAGCTCAGTTTTCAGTGCCTTGCGACACACATTTTGCCAGTCGAGAGACAGTCGGATGCCAGTTGGGGCCGATTCAACACGTTGAATCGGATCCGACCGACCGGGCCCAACTCTAGCCCAATTGAAACCAGTCGGATCGGGTCGAGTCGGCTCTGTCTGCGCCGGGCTTTAAGCCTTAAAACGTCTGTGGATGTATGCATAACTCAGTCAAAACATTACAATGGCACAACAATTATTAGACAATACAAAGCAAAACAATTTGAAACAAGGAAATAATAGCAATAGTATAGGTTGTCTTGTTCATTGTCATACTATAACATGGTCATTCAAATTCATAAAATTTCAACTTCAATTTCAACTTCAATTTTCGTCGATAATACAATCGAAAAAAGTAATCGGCATGGAAATATAATAATGATAACAAAATGATAATCCTATCAAAGAAAAACATAGTGACCTACTCTATTTATCTTTATACATTAAGCTTTGTTTAAACAATATTACGATATTTGTTAGTGTTGTAGGCCATTTTCTGAGCCATCGTACCCTTTTAAGTTGTATTGGTACATCATTGTTTCAATAAGTCCACACAATAATAATTTCTATTTGACTCATATAAATGTTGTGTTCATTGGACTAGAAGTAAACACATGTTTATCATAAATTCGCACTTTACATTAAGAACAACATATACTGTTTGAATCCGTGACCATGGTGACATTGCATTCCTGTAATTGATGGTGACGTAAAATCCTATGGAGAAGCATGTTCTTTATTGGGATAAGATCTTCAAGAGGCATCACTAATAAACAGCTTGAAGTTGTATATGGCAGGTTTTCAAAGATTTGAATCCTCGAACTGGTCAGGTTGGTGGTTTAAACAGATATGGTTATATCAGGTGACTGCACATGTCTCCAGGGCCCCGTTGCAGAAAGAGATACAATCGATTGTAAATTACAATTGATTGTAAGTCAGAAAATTTACGCGTTTCAACCAATCAGATTTGCGCATCTAAAACACGTGATCTGACTCACCATTAATTGCATCTTTCAATTGATTGTATCTCTTCCTGCAACGGGGCCCTGGAATCATTAACCATTACATTGTTCACTCAAATAATGTACTCACTGAGAAAGCTCAGGGCAGTTCCTGTGTTAGCTGTCAACTGCACAACATAATTATTATGGTTCAAAAACTACATGACTGTATTTATTAATGCCATTTGACATCTTAGATTTGGACCATTTTATCTCGCACATCATTGTTACTTCTTCGCGGATGATGTACTTTGCATAAATGTATATGATCGTAAATTACGTTTAGTTTTATAGGGATATCATTCATACAAATGCTTAAGTTTACATCAGCATATCCACACTTATAATATAGGGTATTTCACACCAATTTAATTATAATATGTTACATTATAATTAACATTTGATACAGCTAATGTATCAGTATGCACGTCACTACTCTCCCAACACAAATGTATAAGATGTATGAAAATAATAATAATAGTGATTGTAATAGCAATAGTAATAGTAATAGTAATTATAGTAATCGTAATAGTAACAAAAATAATAATAATAGTAATAATAATAATAATAATAATAATAACAATAGCAATGTCAATAACAATAATAATAATAATAATAAAACTATAATAATAATGATAATAATAATAATAAAACGATGATGATGATGATGATGATGATGATGATGATGATGATGATGATGATGATGATGATTGATGATGATAATGATGATGCATGATGATGATACACAGAATGCATCCCAGTAATTTGCGACCCCCACCACCCCCCCCCCCCCGCAAGCGGATACCCCATAGTCCAGGGGTGACCCCCCGCCAACGCCCCCCCCCCCCACTTCACTCCCCCCCCCCCCCCCCCCCCCAAGTCCTACCTTCAACAACGGGATGGCAATCAAAGTCAATAGCATCAAGCCGGAGAACGCAACGTGGACGATAAACGCGATTTGGTCGACCGTCTCGAAGCTGGACGGCGTGACACTGGAGTTCGACAAGGCCTGACCGTCGACCACCGTTAAGTTTGTTGAACCAAATGGCCATATCGTCGCCGTCATCGCCTTCGACGTCATAACGGCATTACCACGCGCTGTGCGTGATTACTTTCCACTCAAGGCCCTTGGATTGAAAATCGTGTAATACAAATGAGCAAGTTAAACGCGGTGTTCTATACAACACGATCGCGACACGCAGAAATGTTCGCGGTAGTGTAGTTTAACCTTACTACAATTCGACTGACATCTTCTTCATTCGCTTTTAGAAGACAAAGCTGTCACCGTGGTACCATTGTGTGGTTAATCCTCTCGATCTTACGATGGTCCGCCGCCATAGACAAGTGAAGTAAACGGATGTAACTGCTATCAAAATCTTCAAGTTCAAACTTCAAATTGTCAACATTTTCTGTTTTCCAGCAATTTTGATGCTAGATTATGTAAGTATTAAACACTCATATTATACTTGAACTGAATTTGTGTGTCTCTGCATGCAGGTGCGCGTTGACACAAATAATTTATTGTCGAACAAGATTAATATTATATCGAGGTTTCGCAGATCCAAATGCGCAACGATTTATCATGTGAACGAGCAAGCAAAGCATAATCAAACGATTGCGTAATTTGGTGACAATGGGAACAATTTCTGCGAGTCAAGGCGAGTATATTGTTGTCCCGTGGAACGAATATTATTGTTCTAACACCTGTCATGAGACAATAGAATGGAACGTAAGGTACGTACATTTACGGCGGCGGTTGTAATAATATGAAAGAGGTTAAATCGTGCTTTGTCCAGCGAGAGAAAGTCCACGGTCTTGACTTCAACTGTTTTTTTGTGATGGAATAGATGCTGTTAATCACAAACAATCACCCGCACTCAAACATTCGACATCATGAATGCGTGCAAATAATTGAATTGCAGTTGACATTGTGTACTCAATATTGTCGACAACGTGCGTAAACTAGTAGACGGCTGATTGGCCAGTCTCTCTGTAGAGACCACACCCCTTTATTAAATGAACCTACTGATGACCGAGCTTTTTTGCGTTTCCAAAGGCGTAAAGGCCCAGTCACATATCACCGGATAGCGTAACTGATGCCCGCGGAGAGTACAATTTTCAATCCGTTTCTTATGCGTTTCTTGTCCGTTCCTTGTCAGGCAATGTACGTTGTTCTATCCGGCGGAATGTGTTGTGCATGGAGCAATGGAGACGACTTTCATCACCGTATAATATTTGATTTCGCAATTTGTTTATTCGTCGGGCATCCGTTTACGCCACCCGGTGATATTAGGCAGGTATAATCGAGATAAAGATTGATGCGTGTCATACCAAAATCAAATCTTACACGGATCAATGAAAAGTTACGGGTCTTTTCGTTTTACAATCAGTTCGCAAAACCTTCGAGCACGACTTCTCTACCATTTCGATCTATGGAGTTTCCGGTGACGACGTCAAAATGGGTTAAAAGTTCAACGTACACCCCAACCGCCCCCCCCCCCCCCCCCCCCCCCCCCCCCCCCCCCCCCATTTTGAGATCAACGATCAATACAATTACAGACAAATATGTACAATAGCGTATTCCCGGCTATGCCATACTTTTATTTTAGTTCATTTATATTTTATTCCCGAATTTAACAATTACAAACTATTCATGTTATTTTTGACGATGAAATAAAAAATAAAAATATATATTTATGACAAAAAAATTAGCATGAAATACTTAGTACACATAACTACAATAAAGCAATATACATTGCATAATCAATCAAACACTACAGGGGGAACCAAACAAACAAAAAAGATTGATATGTATGTCTCATTGGCGTACGAATGGGGGGGGGGGGGGGGGTGGGATTGTATAGTGGACTGTAGACCCCAAATAAAGTTCATTATTCTAAAATTGCTTTGAATTATTTTTAAAATTGGCATAAAATGACAAATTTATCAGTGATTGGTGTGTTTTAGCACACTAAAAACCCGTTTTTAATACCCCAAACTCAACTGTTGGGTTTTAACTCTCCACCATGGCTCGGTCACTTCCCCCCGCCCCCTCAAAAAGAGGGGTTGCTCATTATTCGCCACTCAGTAAAGCCGAGCGACGATCTCAGAGAGACGAAATACATAGAAGGAAGGAGCCTTATCAAGTTCAAAGAGGAAGCGGGTTTCACAGTCACTGGCCATGGTTAAGCCCCTATACGGCCAGGCTAAGCATGCTAAGGGAGAGGTGATGTGAAGTATTAAAATTGGGCTTATCTTGGGTCGGGGTGGTGCACACCCTTCGAGCGCGACTTCTCTAGCTACGCCCAGTGATCAGGGTTTCACAGTTGGTCAAGGGCCTTCATAGGCTAGTTATGATGCCGAAGACCAACAATTATCTCTCAATTGACAAATATTCAGTTTAGATGCGTTCTAGCTCCCCCAAAATCTGTTTTTTCAATACAGTCACAAAATTCCACCCCAAAATACAATCGTGCACTAGGAGGGGGTTCCAAAAAATGTAACAAAATGAACAGCTATACTAGGCATAAACGTTGGTACCCCTCCTACACCCTATCCCATGGCTCCTTCACTTTGCTTCCTCGCTAGACCCCCCCCCCCCCCCCCAAAAAAAAAAAAAGTAATAATAAATAAATAAATAAAAGATAATAATAATAATAATAATAATTCTAATAATAATAATAATAATAATAATAATGATAATGATAATAATGATAATAATAATAATAATAATAATAATAATAATAATAATAATAATAATAATGATAATGATAATGATAATGATAATGATAATGATAATAAATAAATAAGATTTAACAAAATAATAAATAAATAAATAAAACAATTTAAAAAAAAGAAACAAAATTGGTTTTGTTTATTATACACCACTGATGTGCCTTATTTCGGATGGGTGCGTACACCCTTCGAGCGCGACTTGTCTACGCCCAGCGGCCGGAGTTTCATAGCTACTTGGTCATGGGCCTTCACAGGCAAGTTATGATTCGCTGGACTAAAAATGGTTCCCGAACTTTTGTTACAGAATTTAACAGAATAATGTACAATATTTCCGACCCGTCTATGCCTTTGATGTGTATGGCTCACAGGCGTACAAATGGGGGGGGGGGGGGGGGGGGGGGGGCGGGGGGCTAGTGGACTGCAGCCCCCAATATTACATTAATTATGCTAGAATTGCTTATGATTATCTTTAAAATGCATTTTCTGGAATTACAAAATAGATCAGGTGAATGTGATGATTGTGTTCAGCTCTCTAAAAGACCGTTTTCAATACAGTCACAAAATTCCACCCCCAAATACAATCGTGCATCTATAGGAGGTCTGAGGTTCCAAAAATGTACTAAAATGTACAGCTACTAGGCATAAACGTTTGACTTGGTACCCCCTCCTACACCCCTCCACCATTGCTTCTTCACTATGCTTCCTCGCCAGCAACCCCCCCCCCCCCCCCCCCCGCAAAAAAAGGCCTTGATATGCCTTATCTTGGGAGGGTGCACATCCTTATGCCATCCGCGCACAGAGCCGACTCGACCCAATCCGACTGGTTTTCAGTCGGTTCAGCTCAGTATACGCTGCCTCAGTATACTCATGTTTTGCCGGTCAAGAGCCAGTCGGAATCAGTCGAGGCCGACTCAAGCCTGATATGACTGAAGACCAGTCGGATCGGGTCGAGTCGGCTCTGTGTGCGGAGGGCTTTAGAGCGCGAATTCTCACCGCAAAGCGATCTGGATTTCACAGTTGGTCAAGGGCCTTCTTAGGCTGGTTATGATTCGCTGGACCAACAATGATCTCCGAACTTTTAATACAGAATGTGTATGATATGCATAACTGGATGAATACACGATTGGAAAGTGACCAGACTGCACTAAGTCCGCCAGTCGTATTGGCCCCGGCTTTTATAGGCTGGTTATGATTCGATAGACCAACAATGATCTCCGAACTTTTAATACAGAATGTGTATAATATGCATAACTGGATGAATACATGATTGGAAAGTGGCTTGACCACTAAGTCTGCCAATCTTATTGCTCCCGGCTTTTATAGGCTGGTTATGATTCGATAGACCAAAAGACTAGTGATCTCAGAACTTATATTACAGAATTTGTATGATATGCATAACTGCATGAATACATTATAATTGGAAAGTGACCAGACCACTAAATCTTCCAACCGTGTTGGACACGGCTTTTATAGGCTGATTACTATTCTCTAGACCAAAAATTATCTTCAAACTATTATTATACCGACCTTTATCATGTTTATGATATGCATAACTGCATGAATACATGATTTGAAAGTGACGAGACTGATGCACTAAACTTCTGCCAGTCTCGTTGGTCCCGTTTTGTATAGGCTGGTCATGATTCGCTGGACCAACAATGATCTCCGATTTTTTAATACGGAATGTGATATGCATACCTGGATTAATACATGATTGGACAGTGACCAGACCACTAAATCTTCCATTATTGCTGATCAGGGCTTTTATAGGCTGATTACGATTCGCTGGACCAACAATGATGCCCGAACTTCGGTTACAGAATTCAACAGATATGCATGAATATATGATTTGAAGACTGCACTAAATCTGTCTTGTTGGCCACTAACTGGCCTTCATTGACTGATTGCGATTCTACAGACTAAAATTATCTCCAAACTTGTGGGGCCCCACAATAATTACAAATGGTTATATTTATGGATATTTAAGCCGTCTCTGAACCAATTTTGATCAAATAAAGTTTATTCTGTCACTAAGATTGTATGCTCTTTCAAATTTGACACTCAGTTTTTCATTACCTCACACAACAATTATTTCGTTAAAGCGAACCAACATGATAGCATTTCATCTATGCTACTTCGTTTGCGACACCAAGAGCTTTAATATGATATACAAATCACAAAAAATGGCCCACTGATGAGGCCACACCAATCTCGCAAAGAAACGACATAAAAAAATTTGTTTGCGGCGTCCCGTACTAACATGGAAACTGCCATGTTTACATTTTTGTGCAGACCCCCAGCAAAGATGTGACGTTTTTTTTGGACTTCAAAGCTAAAATTCCATTCATGATCATGTTGAAAGAAGAGACAATTTTTGTCTTTGTTGAAACACAGGCCACATCAAAAAATATATATAAAAAGAGAAGATATTAACCAACGACCATTTGAGACGGGGAAGTGTGGAAATGTGACTAAATGTGGTTATTTAGCCAATATACCATAGCCTTTTGACAGAATTGACAGAGGTTGCCATGGTAACAATTGTTTTGGCGTAAGCGTGAACGTGCACACTACTCAGGCCCGGTGGAGCACCCGGATTTGCATATCATCCAACGGACTTTTAAGTGAATCCAAAAACGTGGTTTCAAAAATGCAAAATCTTGAAATCCGTGTTGTGCCCTTTTTACTGCAATCCCCGGTCTGAAACTTTTTATACTAACTAAGACCCCGTTTACAGTGAAAAAAAGGCCGGGCCGAGACGCGTCTCGGCCCGGCCTTTTCTTCACTTGGCACTTTATCCAGGGGCTTGGTTGTAGATGTTGTATAGGGTTACAGTCCGTTATTCCGAAGGTTCGTTATTCCGAAGGTTCAGTTATTCCGAAGGTTCGTTATTCCGAAGGTTCGTTATTCCGAAGGTTCATTAGTCCGAAAATAAAATAGGGTTTGTTAATCCCAAAATTAAATCGGGTTTGTTATAATACTATAATTTTTGTTTTGTTTATCTAATTTACAGCCTGCATTAAGCATACCCTTCCCCATTTCCCTCCCTTGGCCAGACCAATCAAACATTTAAGTTTATTTTATCTCTTTATATGAAATTATAGCATTATAACAAACCCAAATTCATTTTCAGATTAACGAACCCGATTTCATTTTAGGAATAGCGAACCTTCGGAATAACGAACCCTCGGAATAACGGACCTTCGGAATAACGAATCTCCGGAATAACGAACCCGATTTTATTTTCGGACTAACGAGCCTTCGGAATAACGAACCTGATTTCATTTTAGGAATAGCGAACCTTCGGAATAACGAACCCTCGGAATAACAAACCTCCGGAATAACGAACCTTCGGAATAATGCAACAAATGTTCGGATTAACGAACCCTATTTCATTTTAGGATTAATAAGGGGAGGGCCAACATCGAAAAAGTGGCTTCCTTAAGGACTTAGGTTGCCAGATCTCCACAACAAGTTTAAACCAATTTTATTTGCAAGTATTTTTAGTGAGACAAATTAATTCGGAGGTCTACCTCAAAAATTTTGTTGCGAACACCTTCAAATCCAAGATGGCGTCCAAAAAAGTAGTCGTTTTGACTTGCTAGAGATTATTGGCAATATTTCACAAACAACACCTGGAATAGGCATGATTTTGCAATCATATTAAAGACAATCAAATTTCCTATAATCTGATACCAAACACAATGGGTTTCAGAATATGTAACACGGTCATTTTAGCCCCAAACTCAAATTTTAGGCATTTTTTCACAAAAATATGAAATTATTGATTTACATAATTCGACATATATCAATAATTACATTAGCAGTTGAATTAATACTTTTCGAAAAACTGTCCAATTATATTAACAATACTCTCTAAAAAATTCAAGTGTATATTGTATCTGAACAAAAAGTTATAGTTCTTGGAACTCAGCATTTGATATCGACAAATACAGACAATTTGTACGATTTCGAACACTATACAGGGTGCCCCAATAAATGTAATTCTTGTTTACGGACTTTATTCAAGAATTTCTCCTAAATAATGACATATTGTTGATACCATTTTTTAGCAAAACCTTCAGTTTTCTTCTTTTATGTCATAAATATGCCGCCATCGGTTTGCAATAGTACACGAAAATAGTGTATCGGTAATTTCACTGCAATAATAAATCCATCATGCAAAGTGCATAGTGCAATATTCGAATGGGAGGCGCTCGTCATTTACAGTTGGATCGACCATATCTTGATAATTATGTTTCTAACATGATTATTATTCGGAACACCACAGTTAGCTAGACTTTTTCAGGGTTCGGAAAACACTTTGAATAGGCTATTAGGTTTATCTTAGGGTAACTTTTTGTACCACCATGTACATTTGTAACCGTAGTAACAACAACAATAGAAATATAATAAATCATATATTTGGCTACTACAAGCCGCATTATGCACACTAATTTTCGCGTGAACATGGAGGAAAACAAATCACATGTAAAATAACACCCTATAGCTGCTATTTTAAGTTTTTAAAGTAAATATTTGTTGATTTGGTATATCTTTGTTCATAATCGGCTGTTGTTACCATGGTTACACGAGTACAGTGTAGTGCAAAAAAATAAACATTCGGCTTGCTGAGGCTTTTCGGTGTTGTGCATATTAGTTTAGCAATTGAGATTGTTTTGTTTTAATACTGAGTCAGACAAATTGTATAGACCTTTATGGTCTCCAGGTACATGTAATAAGAGATGAGGGGCATGAAGGGTGCGTTCCTCGCGATCAAGATGGTGTTCGAAGCTAGATACGCTCTGCACATATTACAGTATGTCCCGAATATTGTGTACTTCAGTCCTTCAGTAAGACACTTATTAAAGATAATGAGCATGATCTTGATACTGTTTTAAACACATCATGGACACCCAGTATGATTCGAATTCGCAATATGCATGGCATGCGCGTCAGTATGCAGCTGACTGGAATGCTTCATGTGGAGTGGAATTAAGTTCATTTTTAGCGTTTGATTTATGATAAATGCAGTTAAACAAATTTATTTATTTATTTATTTATTTATTGTGGTATAAAAAAGATTGTACATGGCAGCCAACTGGCTGAATTGGGTACAATTTACAATGAATTAAAATAGTATACATATAAAATACATTACTTTAAAAGGACACAACATCTACGCGGACTATACATAATGATGGTGAAATATTCATCACATTACAAGAAATTGTGTTTCTTTTTGTATTTGTTCATAACTGGAACTGAAGGTGTCCCGAGATTGACGCAATCATTTGGTATACAAATCCTCTTATTAAGATTACACATTTTTGAGACACCCTGTATAGCATGAGAAATCATGCAAAACTACCCATTTTGTGGATAGCTAATGCTGACTTCAAAGTACTATAACTTGTTGTTCAGATACGGTATACACTTGAAATTTTCAGGGTGTATTGTCGAAATCATTGGACAGTTTTTTGAAAAGTATTAGATTGACTGCTTATACAATTATTGATTTATATGTAATTATGTAAATCAATAATTTCATATTTTGAGGAAAAAATTCATAAAATTTGAGTTTGGGGCTAAAAATGACCTAGATACATATCCTGAACATCACGGTGTTTGGTATCAGGTTATAGGAAATCTAATTGTCTTTAATATGATTGCAGAATAATCTTGATATAAGGTGTCGTTTGGGAAATCTCGCCAATTATCTATAGCAATACAAAACGGCTGCCTTTTTGGACGCCATCTTGGATTTGGAGGTGTTCGCAACAAAAATGTTGAGGCAGACCTCTGAATTATGTTGCCTTATTAAAAATACTTGCAATTAGAATCGGTTTAAACTTGTTGTGGAGATCTGGCAACCTAAAGTCACTTTTTTCGACATTGGCCCTCCCCTTATAACGAACCCTCGGGTATACGAAATGTGCGTGTTCGGAATAACGAACCTTCGGAATAAAGAACCTTCGGAATAACGAAGCGTACCCGTTGTATAGTAATGTTATGAGTATCAGTATTAGTAGTTGTTGTTGTGGAACAAGTAGTAGAATTGGTAGTACAGTAGTAATTAATCAAAAACTTGCCATGCAGGGGATGAAATCCTCTCTTCTTAATTTATAATTATAATGCAATTACAGCGGTGGGGGTGTGGCTGTGACTGGTATCAATTTCACGAATAATGCTGTATAACAATATGATGGATATAATTGATATGCGTATATTATATTACCATATTTACTTTTGAGTAGTATATGATGTTCTACTCGAGGCGACGTGTACCTAGACGTGACTTGGCTTACTTCGTGAACAGTGCATGCTTTGGGCGAATGGCTTTGGGTTAATTTATAATTATAATGCAATTACAGCGGTGGGGGTGTGGCTGTGACTGGTATCAATTTCACGAATAATGTTGTATAACAATATGATGGATATAATTGATATGCGTATATTATATTACCATATTTACTTTTGAGTAGTATATGATGTTCTACTCGAGGCGACGTGTACCTAGACGTGACTTGGCTTACTTCGTGAACAGTGCATGCTTTGGGCGAATTGGCATTTTATCCAGGAGCTTGGTTGTAGATGTTGTATAGTAATACTATGAGTAGCAGTAAATATGGTAATAAAATATACGCATATAAATCCATCATATTGTTGTTTAATGATGTTCGTGTTATTATATGCTAGTTACAGCTCGATTCCAGTACCCATATTCATGAAACCATGCTAGCTTAGTTCCTTGCTTAGTGTATTAGATGTGCAGTTTATTGAGCAACAAACAGTTTTCCTGGTCCCCAACTAGGTTAGTACCCACTAAGTTAACCCTAGTTAGCGACTAAAATATCTTGTGATTAATTATTAGCCACGTCATCCATAGACTTAGCAAGTAACTAAGCTAGCGGGCTTTCATGAATATGGGCCCAGACCGCTATGATAGGGAAATGTTTGCTGTGGGGTTTTAATGCAAATTTTATCAAAGGCGTTTGACACCATCGACCACCATATTCTTCTTTTAAAAATACAATTTTATGGACTTATTATTATAGAAAGAACTGAGACAATAAATTTTCTAGGTGTCATTATTCATGAATCATTAGATTGGAAATATCATATTATAAATATTTCCTCTAAATTATCTAGAAGTATCGGAGTATTATATAAATTGAAAAACTTGTTACCTTCTAGGATATTTATTTATATTTATAATGCAATTATCTTACCACACTTAAGTAAGTGTAATAAAATATGGGGAAACTCATATAGACATGTTAGGCGCCGGAAGTGGGGGGCAGGGGGGCGGCTGCTCCCCCCCCCCCCCCCCCCAACCCAAAAAGCCCCCCCCCCCTAAAAAAAATTTAAAAAATAAAAAATAAATAAAATGTATAAGCTAAGACTTGTTAATTATAACTAATTTATACATCCATTTTAAGTTTTCGCTGCGCGCTTCGCGCACAAACAGATAATCTCAGTTTGTTGTAACTTGCGTATGGTCTAGGGTGAGTACTTTTTCTGTACCGGGCCACGTAGTTCCTGTGTAGGCTGGCATTGCTCTGGCTGCCTGTGTGACGTGCACCAAATTGCACCATTTTAAGTATATAAATGCAAAATCTTCCCCGTGGGAGGGGGATACCCCCTCCCAAACCCTCCGCCTCTGCCTCTGCCCTAGCCCTCGGTCGCTTCGCACCCTCGGGCCTCATTCTTGGCTGTAGGCTATTTTGTTGGATAATTATGTGGCATATATATTACTGTGTCAATTATTAGTTTTCTTCGTGAAAAATATATTTAACATTTCTGGTCGATCAAATCATAACACGCTTTCCCAGATACAGTTAATCTTAAGCCCGAATTTCCTATCTAGGTATGCACCAGATTGCACAATTTCAAGTATATAAATGCAAAATCTCCCCCGTGGGAGGGGGATACCCCCTCCCAAACCCTCCCCCTCTGGCTCTGCCCCAGCCCTCGTCGCTTTGCTCCCTCGGGACTAATTCTTGGCTGTAGGCTATGTTGTTGGATCATACATAATGTGGCATAATTATTAGTGTGTCAATTATTTGTTTTCTTCGTGAAAATATATCTAAAATTTCTGGTCAATCAAAGCATAACACGCTTTCCCAGATACAGTTAATCTAAAGCCCGAATTTCCTATCTAGGTATGCACCAGATTGCACAATTTCAGGTCCAAAAATGCAAAAGCTCCCTACCGTTGGAGGGGGGACACCCCCCTCCCACATCCTCCCCCCGCTCGGTCACTTCGCTCCCTCGCAATGTCTCACTATCACCTCTGGCAACCCTGTGAGTGTGGATGGGCATGAGCCCCTACACAAAAAAATCGTGAGCCCCCTTAGGTGTTTGCCCCCCCCCCCCCCCCCCAATCCAAAACTGCTTCCGGCGCGCCTGCTGCACAACATACTGGTTCAAGAACTACATGACTGTAATGTAATGCCATTTGACATCTTAGACTTGGACCTTTTTATCGAGCACATCATTGTTACTTCTTAGCGGATGATGTACTGTACATAACTGTATATGATCGTAAATGACGTTTAGTTTTAGAGGGATATCATTCATACAAATGCTTAAGTTTACATCAGCATATCCACACTTATAGTATAGGGTATTTCACACCAATTTAATTATAATATGTCATATTGGCATCTGTGATAATGTAGCCTGATAATTGAGGTTTGATTGGTCACTTTGTAGTTTTGTCCCTCTTTTTATCTTCATCAGGATAGCCTTAAAAACTCGCTTGCACTCCCATGTGAGTGGAAATGTTCACTCTGTGTGCTGCATGGGCGTAGATACTTACGTACCTATTACGTACCTATCAGGGGGAGGGGGGATGAATGAATAGATCACCCCGCTGATTAATAGGTATCAATGACAGATCTACGCCCATGGTGTGCTGGATTGATTGCAGTATGTATCTAATGACTGGGGTAATAATAATGATGCATCGCGATCGTCAAAACATGGAACGTTCGCTATTTCATAACATCAACCTTATTATCATCATAATTATTACAATTATAATTCTTATGTATTTTGTTTCTTCAAATTATTTTAATGCCATCTAACATGTATAGGGTTTTACAGATAAATATTTTTGATATTCTATAATCTGCACAATTTACACGAATTTTTGTCCATAAGCGTATGTGAAATTTCATTTTCTATGTCTGACACGTGACATATAAAGACACGTGACTTAAAAACCATAGAAGTAAAAAGGCAAAATTTGGTATAAAAAGATGCACACCTATCTATGAAAGACATGTCCGAAGAAATGTGATGGTAGCAGCATGCATTTGGGTGTAATCGTGAAAAAACCAGAGTAGGGCATTCATGAACCCTAAGGATAAAAGGCGCTTTTAACGTAAAGTAGGGGTAAAATCCTTAATATGTGTTACGTGGACTTCCAGTAGCTAGTTCGCGAGGTTGTCCACCTAGGTTGTGCTTCTACAAGGTCCTAGAAGACAATTCTGGGCCCCAACCTTTTATAACATTCCATGTTTTTAAAACCCCCTTTGCTCCCTGGCTATGTGGGCATTGAAAGCAGATGACAGTGGTCCATCAAGTATTGATTATTTTCGTTATTGAGAATATTCAAGAGGAAATAAGTGACTAGCAATGGTATAGGAGTTATGCTGTCATCACATCCAGTAAGTCAAAAGGATAAGATTTCTTCCCCCTTTAAAGATTGCCATAATTGTCATAATGTAGAGGCCAGGGCGGTCCGAACATTCGCAAACAAAAAAATAATAAACTAGGCTAGTTTGTCATGTCCGTGCGTACTATTTATAACACTAAGTCGTGCGCAATCCGAATCCGAATCTGAATAATTATGATACTGCTTTTTTAATATTTTGCTTTTAAAGGTTGTTTGGATTCGTGGATCAGACGCGCGGTGTCATCTTGAGAACGCCTTGCTAAATCATTGTTATCTGTCATATAATAATTATCTGTCATATAATAATTAGGAGCGTAAATTCATCTTAAACAAAGGAGGCATAAGAAACCCTCTTGCTGAAACCATATCCCGATAATTTATCCGGGTTGTTTGCCCGATTCCTCTTGGGCCGAATGACTCGAAACCGGCCCAGGCGCCCAGCCCATACTTCCGTTGCCCAGCCTATAATCATCTGAGGTATACTTATAGAATAATCCAAAAGAGTGCGAGTATTACAGATCTAAGCATGCGTATCATCCTTACTCGTTCATTCGTAAACAAGCATATCTAGAGATCAATGGAATTGGGCCTGATCCTGCGTCATGGCCGAGCTCACGCCCCCAGTCTCGGCTCCTCTGTCTCTACGGTCGTGCGCATGCGCTCTCGGCATCATTTCAATGTGAAACTGCTATAAAACGTTTTGCCCTGGCCACTCCCACACAGTTAATTAATTCTATGCGGCCCACATTCCCCTTTTGATTTCTAAACCGACTTCAAAACCTGCAATCCCGGTCATTTTCAATAGAGGACAATTAGTGCAAGACAAGTATCCTAAGTTGGTATTATTACACTGAATGTCTTCATTTACAGAGCTAGGCAGTGAGCAACATGTATATGCAGTGGTGATTTAGAACCATCGATTACTGTCAAACCGACGAAACAAAACGATTGCGAAGCCGCATTTTCATGAGATAGACATTTTGTTTTGTATTCGAATTGATTCGAATCGATTCGAATATAAATTCAGATTTAATCATTTAATGCAGACCGGCGAAGACTGGATTCAGATCACAAAATGATGGCCAAAATGGACGGAGAGGAGGCATATCAGGTGCGTTATAACCAAATTAAAGGGATAGTTGAGTTTTGGTATAGAGGGTGCTACACAAAATAATTTTTTTGTGAGATAATGAAAAACTGAGTGTCAAATTCGAAAGAGCATACAATTTTAATGACAGAATAAACTTTATTTGATCAAAATCGGTTCAGAAATGGCTGAAATATCCATAAACATAACCATTTGTAATACTTGTGGGGCCCACAATTATTAGATAATTTTGAACCAGCCGTTAACAAAATTTAAAAAATGCTTCCTCTTTTCAAAAATTTACAAAAGAGGTTTTTAAATAGTTGTTGATTATCTCTTTATCTAATAACTATTTCAACAAAACATCACATGCACAATATTTCATTTAAAATGGTTGAAACCGATGAGGGTTTAGAGAGCGCCCTCTTGAGTTTTAACAGCTATTTTTTAATGATAACAGTTTTTTTTACTTACGGTAGTCATTAGTAATTTTGTATTTCTTTCGAGCATGGTGGAGTTATAACTATCAGTTTGTAATGTAATGGTGCAGGTTTTGGTTACTAAAATTCAGTTTGACCAAAACTGTATATACTCTCTTTACCAGAACTCAACTATCCCTTTAACTCATTCACTACTTGAACCTAGTAATACCATGTGGTATGTCTACGGAGCAGGCGCGCCGGAAGCAGTTTTGGATTGGGGGGGCAAAATCCCAAGGGGGCTCACAATTTGTGTGTGTAGGGGCTCATGTCCAACCACACTCTGGGTTGCCAACTTTGAGCCAGATGTGAGAGTGAGACATTGCGAGGGAGCGAAGCGACTGGGCGGGGGGAGGGTGTGGGAGGGGGGTGTCCCCCCCTCCCACGGTAGGGAGCTTTTGCATTTTTGGACTTAAAATTGTGCAATCTGGTGCATACCTAGATAGGAAATTCGGCTGTATTTGGGAAAGCGTGATATGATTTGATCGACCAGAAAGTTTTAATATATTTTTCACGTAGAAAACAAATAATTGACACACTAATAAATATGTACCCCAAAACACACACACAACAACATAAACCATAATTATGCAACATTATGTATGATCCAACAACACACAGCCAATAATGAGTCCCGAGGGAGCGAAG
>JBAMJV010014218.1:0-15980 GCA_037951105.1 Echinarachnius parma
ATTGTATTATATGAATATTGTATGTATTGATCAATGCATTCTACACTGATCCTTTCAGCTTTGCTGCTGATCAGTTTGATTGAATTTATACCAATTATGATAATAAATGATAATAATAATATAATAATCAATAAATAATACATTGTTTTCATCAGACCGTGATGAGTTGGTGGACCGAGACGAGGTGGAGAAGTTCCAGGAGCAGATCCTGGAGGCCCTGCAGATGGAGCTGAGAGCCAACCACAACAACTACCGCCTGCTCCTGCCCAGGGTGCTCTGCATGCTGGTGGACCTACGGCAGCTGGTCCTGGACCACATCAAGCAGGTCCAGCAGCTCATGCTCATGGACGACCAGTCGTATCCCGGTCCCCCTCCCCTCATCAAAGAGATCTTTGGACTCTACTGACAGAGACTATATTTGGACTAAATGAACTCTACGAACTGAGATTATTTTATAGACAGAATGAACTCTATAAACAGAGACTATTTGGACTGAATTAACTCTTATAAACAGAGACTATTGCAAGGCCGTCAGTCTGGACTTTTCTCAGATAAAGACTGCTGCGGCTTTGCCAGTACCATTTTGAGGAACTACGTGAGTGTGCTGGTCCTGTACGAGTTATCCTTCAAGGTCACCAAACACCTGAGTCATTTATATGTGCTAGTCCAATACTCTGTTCTGTGCATGTTGTTTAGTTAATAGACCTTTGACAAGTGGTCTTGGACTACGTCAAACTGTAGTAGGTCCATGGTTGAACGGGACTAGCAAGTTGTGCACATGGATGGATGATCACAGAAATTCTGGACCACCTCCGCTCAGGAAAGACAGTTTGGATTCTGCGAACAGAGTCTATTACTTGGCGCCCAAACACGTGGACCCTAGTACTGCTCCAAGGCTTAGATTGTTCCTAGGCTACACGGAACTTGTAGACCTTTGTACCTGACAAAGGACTAGGTGACAGAGACTGTTTATTTGCTACCAATACACATGGGTCCTGGTACTAACTAGACTTCAATTGTCCCTAGGCTACACCAAACTTCCATCTCCGATCTGTGCCAAATGCTATTTCCTGATGAAGTTTGTCTTGTGGTCAGAGAGTATTGCTTAGACCCTATTACTCCTATATAGATACTAAGGCTATGGTCACTAGGCTACACAAAACTTGCAACCTTTTGTGCCAATTAGTGCTATTTTCTTCACAAAAAAAATGTCGTCTTGACTATTGCGTGGCTCCCAACACACAATGGTCCCTAGTGCTACTCCTAGACTCCTGCATACATGTGTGCCACAGTGTATTTCTTGGAAAATAATTTTCTCTTATGACTTCTACTATATATACAAAGGGGACATTTTGGACACTTTTTTTTTTTTACAGGATTTTACTGAACTCTGAGGGATCGTAGGATGGTATAATGTGTATTTAATAACCCATTCTGTGCTCTACGTTTGTTGCCATCCTAAGCCCGTTAGAACATGAACAACATATAAGGTGATAGTTGAGTTGTTGGAGGGTTATGGTATATTGGTTTAGGTGATTGTCTTTCAATATGAAGGTTGCTGGTTTGATGCCAAACCTGTCACATCTGCCCTTATCAGTAAGCTTGCGATTAAGTCCTCGTTATCTGCTCTCTACCTACATGTAGTTGCATAACTATAGGCACCCAGTAGGAGTTAAACACGTACACAATAATTGTATACCTGCGTGTGCACGTACCATATAAGGTTGGCAGAATGGATTGCTCTCAATGAAGTTGAAAGTGCACAATCAGGTGCGGTCTAATCGGGTGTGTGTCAGATATGACCTGGATTAAAATGCCATTGTTGAGTGCTGAGAAATTATTTATATGCGTTACATAAATTGAGACATAAATAATGTTCTATAATAAATGAAAGGTCAATACATAAATTAATTATTAGTAATAATTAACTACTAGGACCTTTGGATGGAGCGATCTGACAGTATACTGTGTGAAATTCAACTCAGAACCACTAGTGAAGAACACTTTTGTCACGTTAAGAATATAATTACCGGTATGTTAAATTTCAATTTGCCAATCGATTAAAACACCTTTTTACTTGTCATTCCTCATGTCATTCCACAATATCATCTATAAGTGTTGAACCAAGGAGCTTCAATAACATTGAAGCGCATTGGTTACACATTACAGATACTTGTATACGGGGGGGGGGGGGGGGGGTTTCAAAAGTCAAACTTAACACTAAGTTGGACTTCAAAATTATGGAAAGCCATTTGTAGCTTCATATTCAAAAGCCCAAATGCGACTATTTGAAAAATTTCCATAAAATTTCACACCAATGACTTTAAATCTCTTTGATAAAAGAAAGTGCTAATGATTTTTTATCAAAATTGTAGGCCTGTTTAAAGAACTCGTTAAACATTTTTTGCAAAGGAACTAATGGCTTTCCATAATTTTTAAGTCCAACTAAAAGCGTAAAGTTTGACTTGGGATCTTTGTGAGTAATGAGTAAACATGCAAAGCAATATTCGCTTACTCATTGCAATGACTTTGTACACAGTTATAACTTTCCAGTGGATAATTATATACAAATATCTTTTTAACGAAAGGGAAATTTGAACAATACAAAAACTGTTCCATGCTTCTATTGTTGATATGAATACAACAAGGTAGGAGAGAACCACTAAGTTAGATTTGTGGATTTGGACAATGTGACTAGATCCCTTGAATATAAAATGATTTGTTAGTATATACCCCCTCAGAGCCACAAAGGGTTATCGTGTGAAACCATCAAATTGACTTGACATTTAAAAAAAGTAACGCTTTAATTGTTTTGCAGAACTACAACTCTGGCATGTGATGTATGTGATTTGGTGAAAGACTCGGTCAAAATAATATAATACAGAGATCTATAAGAATAATCATTTATGAAAGATATATTAAAACAAATATAAACTTAGTACTATCTGTAAATAAAAAAATATAAAATTTCTACTTTAGTTAAATAATTTTTATACAAGTGATGGATGTAGAAGCACTGTGATAAATTGTTCAATGTGTATATGTAATTGTTCTTTTTTCTTTATATTGTCTGAACTTATTGTATAAGGGTGGAATTCTCATCAAAAGGTTAAATTTAGCCCGGGTTGAATTTTTATGGAGCGCCACACTGCAAACAATGCGCATTTATTTGTAAATGCGCGCTTGTACTAGACATGCGCTCTCATCCTTCATAAACGCAACACAAAACCTATGAATAGACCAATGCGCCTGTCGCTTGTTTTTACGCATAACTGGCTGGAAGAAAGTATGAAAAAAAGTGTGTAGAAACTTGACAATAATCGTTGATTTTGCCAGATTTATTTGACTGTTCATATAAATAACATGGACTCATCTTGCGTGGAAAACTCCAAACTTCCGCTGTCAAAATCGAGTGTAGAAAGCGCTAATTGAATGAAGGAAAAAATAGGATAAGTGCCAATGTAGACTATGGTGGCAAAGGAGTAACTACCCGGCTTTCCATAAAACAGTGGGTTAAATTTAACCTACTTCTTACGTAAAACGACGCGAAACGACGCGATTTAGCACTGTGCTATAAAACGGTCTCCATGAGAATTCCAGCCTTAGTGGCCAGTTGTTGACTTGCAGATTTTTGTAAAGAACCATGTTTACAATAATGGAGTTGATACTCGTGTGATCAGACATGTACTCATAAAAAAGGATTAATTATATTTCTATAAATTTCTTTGGGGACAAAAATGTTAAAATTATGGATGCTGCATTCCCCTTCTGACATCCCCTATATAAAGCAGATTTTTATTTGATTTGTTTTATTTTGATATAGCTATTTTGTTTTTATATATATATATATGTTGCAGAGGCTGCATGCATTTAAAATACGTTGATGAATAATGATGTAATGTACAGTATGTGTTTTTATTGTACTCCATGTCATTGGTGCTTTAGGTATCGAAATATGACCTTAATTTTGAAATGAATGAATGAATGAATGGATTGGACAATAATTGTTAAATACATAACTTCATCACATGGAAAGCGGATCATCTTTCGTGTACGTTATAGGAAACCTTTTGAATTATTGCTAGAAACTTTCTGAATAAACCATTGCCCACAGGTACCTATTATGTATGTATACTTGGTGCAGTTTATGGGCACTTAGTCCACACCCATTTGGTCTACACCTATTTGGTCTACATCCCTTTGGTCTAGAACATATGTATTTTCCATAGACCAAAGCCCGAATATTTTCGGGACCAGTCCTGAACGGGATAAAATAAGACATTAACTATATTTAGTTACATTTTGCCAGTACTGTCAAGGTGACGTGAATCTATGTTTGATTCCCAAGCCAAATTTAGCAGTTAGTTGGCTTGTTTCCAAGACCAAAATAATCTAATGTTTGCTTTTTGCTTTGTTTTTGTATCTGTCTGGTCCACAATCGCCCGCCTTCATCGTTGAGATTGCGTGTCCTAGCTATCACTCGCTTGGTATGCTTTTTAGATTTGTGCATTATGACAGGGACGAGACCTCATGCCCTCTTTACTCCTTTGTGATGTACATGTATGTCTGTAATCCTCGGTTTGGCTAGAGTAAGACAGAGGTCTCTACACTCTTTGTAACATTTTTACCCTTTATCGCAAGAAGAGATTTATTGCGCTTCTATAAAGCCAAAAGATGGCACAACATGTTCACCCGTGGAGTGGGTACAATTGAATTGTGCCATCTCCTTGCGACTGCAATTGCGTGACCAAAATGTTGAATAGAAACCTAACTTTGTTAATCTAAAATTAATAGAGCAAGAAGTGAAACAACAGTTGGAATAGAAACTGATTTTTTGGTCTGGGTTTAACCATACACGTATATATGAACAAAAATGTGAAACTGCTGTCAGTTTGAGTGCCTCGGATTGGGACCAGTCCAAGACCGCTCACATTATGCAACTTGTTTGTTGTTGCAATGCTAGAAATGTTGCATAGTATGCCATGAAACAGCAAAATAAGCCTCCTCATGTGATACTAAGCATTAGGTTTACAGTGAAACCTCGTTATAATGAGCACCTAAATGAGCTCATTTAATATACCTCGTAATATCAGATAGCTCATTTATCAGGGCTTAAAAATAGTAAGTGTACATAGAACCTGGACTTCTGCTCAGCCGTCTATGTCAATTTTCTTTACAGTTAGATAGTTTCAATGTGGTTTGATTTATTTTTCCTGGTAATGAAAAATTAATTAGTCAAACCTGACTAGTGGTCACCAAAAGTGATCTCCTGCAGAGGAAAAACAGTGTAATAAATGGAACCTTTCTATAGAGGTCACCTGTCTACAGTGGCCACTTTCTTTGTTTGTGGTCACTATACAGGGTGGCCCACAAAAAACGGAACGGGGCACTTCCCAAAATATAGTAACAAAACAATTATGTACATTGGATAGAGTGTTCTTTCCAATTAAAAACGATACCAAGAATAGTAATTTTGGACGAGTAGTTTTTGTTGTAGGACGTTTTTACCCATCAGTGCCTAAGGCCCACATATTTGTGGTTTGGTAGTCCTACACTTAAACAAGAAGAATACTAGTTATGTTAAGTGTACAGGAAGAAAGAGCATAAATTCATCTATTTTTAGAGCCCTATTTTGTTACTCTAACTGCTTTAGTCTTTTTTTTAATGATTTTTATTATTGCGTAAATCACTATAATTTAGAAAAATCCTTAAATTGGCAACACATTGTGATATTTTAAAAACAGATATTGGTGTTCAAATTGGCAACTTTACGGCAAAGTCGATTCATATTTGTCTTAAATGGTCATTACTAAATATTTTCCACCTATTTTTATGTCATTGATCGGTCGACAAAATTTAGGAGTTGCCAATTTGTAGAGGAAAACAATGATCAATTTTGCCTTAAAATAGCTCTCGTCCTTGATGGGTTGTGAGACCATGTCAGGTTCCCATTTTTGTAATTTTTTACCAAGTCACTGCCTGATAAATCGCACTTCCTGCCTGTCATTGATTCGAACAGCCCATTCTCTCGGCACACAGCTGAATGCACACTAACTGTCACTAACAATGGCGCGCGTTGTTCAACGCTATGAAAGGCGGTAAGTGCGATTTATCAAGCACTGACTTGGTAATAATTGACAAAAAAGGGAACCTGACATGGTGTCACTCACAGCGCCCTAAAACAAAAACTAAACAACCAAATTGACTGTTCTTGGTATCGTCGTTCATTTGAAAAGACACCCTATCCGATTGACATAATACATTCGTTACTTTATTTTGGGAAGTGCCCCGTTCTGTTTTTTGGGAGCCACCCTGTATATGCATAGGTTTAAATAGTCAGAAATAAACCACTCTATATGGAATTGTCTTTTATACATCTGACTTTGTAATTGTTCTATCGCCCCATCATCTAAAATTAATAGAGCAAGAAGTGAAACAACATTCCATGTTGAATAGAAACTGATTTTTGGGCCTAGGTTTTACCGTACACGTATATGGAAAATACCATTGCCTCATACAGTGTATAATGTACATGTATGTTGTGGTTTTGAATTGTGATCCAGATGTATTTGGATGTGTCAATAAATACTATGTGTATATATTTTGTATATCGAGCAGTGCCCAATTGATTTGTTCTAGATGGTTGGATGGTGTACATAGCATTGTGGGTCTTAGTGAGTGATGTAATGCGAGTCTGTGAAAGCTGGATGTTGGAATCTTGAAATCGACTATCCAATCAATCGGTCAATTAATCATTCATTTTAACAATCAATCAGTCAGCCAGTCTAGTCAATTAGGTAAAAAAAGAAGCCAAGTCATTTCTAGATAATAGATGATGTTATGAATTGTCATAAATAATCATGGCATGCTTGTCAAAAGTCGAAAAAATTAATTACAAATACTGTATAATGACAAATAGAATTGACACCTACAAATAATCTTAATGTAAGTAGCCACAAAACTGTACATAATAAAGACTGAAGTCATTCTCAACTACATGTATTTGTGATATTTCAGCCAAATTACTTACCGAAATTTTCTGAAATAACATTTTACATACACTTGATTCAGATGCACATACACATCGGTATTTCATTAATCTAGCCGTCATCTCTTTGCTTAAATTTAGCTGATAGCTGGATAACTTTTTATCATTTTTCGGCCAACTTTATTTGTGTGTGTTTGCATGTGCCCGTAAAAAAAAGTTCAAAGATTGCTAGACTGGAAGGAGTCACGCTCGGATATTTACTGTGTTTGTTGTACCAACTTGTACGATGGAAATAAAAATGAGTTTATGATTGGGTTATTGAAGTATGATGAGATAATAATCGCATCCGAACAAGTCGTCTCGCCAAATATGATAAACGGTTGAATGCTATCTATTGCAACAAAATAATCTTGTACGCAAATATTGATTCAGTAGAATCTGTTTGAATGCACAGTTATATCACGTATATACTCCTCATAAAAAAGTTTGGCGATACACTACATGTTTCAGCATTCATATCTATCTTGTCCCTAAATTATCTTACCACATGAATTTTATATCATTGAAAAGCCAGTTTATTCCCCTTTACATTGATGCCCCATTTGTAAGTGTTATGTAATGATGGAATGTGCATTACACCTGAATATGGGTCAAAGTCAAGATTGAAATGTTGCAAAATGCATTGATATTGTGTGACCACCTCAACACCATTCATATCACAGCCCATCTCCAAACAAATGGAGAATTCACATTGACAATAACGTTGTATTTTGAAACATTTCGCTTTTGACATATCTCTATATTCAGGTATACTGCACATTCCATGATTACATAATCATTACAAATAAAGCATCAATGTACTAAAGAGAATAAACAGACTTGTCAATTTTTATAAAATTTGAGAAGGATCATTTAATAACAAGATAGATATAAATGCTCAAACTTGAATTGCAGAACTTTTTGTGAGGGCGCAGGTTTTATCTTGTTTATAAACCAAGAGAAAACTAAAATGATTTGTTTTAAATTAAGTGCTGCATAATAAAATCTACAAAGGCTTTGATTTGCATAGTTGTTTCCCATCGCCTAGTAACCTGGTGGGCCCTGTATTAACTCTATGGGGATATGCCTGACTAGAAGGCAGTAGGTACAATTTTAAAATAATAATAATGGTCTTGGTTAATTATGACCCAGCCGGGGCTCAAACCTACTATCCTGTGAGACGGACGCTCTACCGCTCTACCACAGTTCTACCATCTGATATATAAATGCTTTTCACCAAAGTTTGCCGGTTTTTATCTTCATAATTTGTTTTAATCGCATCGATTATCTGTCGAGTGTCATCAAATTGTAATCAAAGTTCCACGAGTACTTTGTTGATAAGATGATAACTTTGTTCATTGGAGCCATCGAGTTGATCGAGAGCCTTTAATAGTGAATGAAAGAAAGCTTTCCGAATGTTGTGGAGCTTTGTAATCGAAGCCAAGGGTGGGCGTTTCAACTCCTATTCAACCTCCTTTTAATATTCTAATTTTGTTTGTGATATTTTTCTTCATTTGACTCCCCGCCCCCCTAGAAAAATATATATAAGCATCGTCCAAGTCTCTAGCTCGGACACCCATGATTAGAAGTTAAAGGGGTAGTTCAGTTTTTGGTAAGAAGGGCACTGTTCAAAACAATTTTGTGAGATAATGAAAAACTGCGGGTAAAATTTGAAAGAGCATACCATTTTAATGGCAGAGTGAACTTTATTTGATCAAAATCGGTTCAGAAACGGCTGAAATATCAATAAATATATCCGATCGTAATAAATCTGGGCCCCTGATATAATAAGTATTCGATGATTTTTTTTTAAAATTTAAAAATGCTTACACTTTTTCAAAATTTTTCAAAAGGGGTTTTAAAATAGTTGTTGATGATGTCTCTATTTATTTAATCACTATTTCAACAAAACATCACATGCATAATTTTGTATGAAAAATGGTTGAAACCAATGCTTTTTTAGAGAGCGCCCTCTTGAGTTTTAATGGCTCTTTTTGAATGATAACAGGCTTTTTACTTAGTCGTTTGTAATTTTCTATACCTTTCGAGCATGGTAGAGTTATAACTATTAGTTTGCAATGTTATTGTGCGGGATTTGGTTACTAAAGCTCTGCCTTACCACAACTGTACTATCCCTTGAAGCATTCGTCTAATCTTGCCATAACCACCTCATATGATAATCATGGTTATATTATTTTGTTAACTTGAACTCCTCATCCAATAGTGGGTTATCAGAAAGATGCCATAACCACCTCATATGATAATCATGGTTATATTATTTTGTTTACTTAAACTTCCTCATCCAATAGTGGGTTATCAGAAAGATGCCATCCAATGTCTTCACCTTTATTTGCTTTTCTTGAGTAAAATCAGCAGACGGGGGCTCTCACTATACCTCTAGTATTTGCATTTGGAGATTAGGATTATCTGTCTGCATACCACTACGGTGCTTGCCATCTTGGTGGAGCGAGATTAACAAATGAATGAAACTGTTAAAACTTTATAGCCCGGTCACATATCAACGGATTGCGCAAACGGATGTCAAACGGAGAGCTAAATTTTCCATCCGTTCTATACGTTTCTTGTCCGTTCCTTGTCCGGTGATGTACGTTGTTCTATGTTTTGTACATGAAGCAATGGAGACGACTTTCATCACCGGATAATTTAATTTCGCAAATTGTCTATTCGTTGGGCATACGTTTCCGATATCCGTTGATATCTGACCGGGCCAATATGGATTTGATTTGGTGGATACTAATCAACTTGATAAGGAAAGGAATTACCCAATCAGAAAGACGCCATCCCATGTCTTTGCATTTATTTGCTTTTGTTGAGTAAAATCAGCAGACGATCGAGGGGGGCTCTCACTACATCATGTAGTATTTGCATTTGGAGATAATGATTATCTGTCGACATACCGCCACGGTGATTGCCATTGTGCTTGTCATCTTGGGGGGGCGAGATTAAACAAATGAAAGAAACTTGTTTATGGATTTGATTTCGATGATACTACTCAACTTGATAGCTAGGGAAATGATAGTCCAAAAAAAACAGCCAATGTTTTGAGGGTTTCTTCACAATTAGTCTGAACAATCAGCCAATGTTTTGAGGGTTCTTTCACGATTTTTAAACTTCTCATGAGGGCGGATAGTATGATGTCATAATTTAATAAAGGACATCCCATAACGAGGTGGATTTTTCTGACTAGGGAAATGAATGACCCAATTTATCATCCCATACAATAAATTAATAATATGTGCAAGCAAACTGCCAGGTACATGTAGTTGTGTAACCAGTGCAATGAATGAAGGGTGCAACGCACTTTAGCAGAAGATACGATTTGTACAATTGTATACAAATGCCTGCTCTTGTGAAGACCACATACAGCGATGCTCAACAGCACCATATGAATTTGATAATGATGATGTAGACATACCATTTTTTTTTAGATTTTAAGAAATGTAATAACTATGACTGTGTCCCAAATTAATTAGTTCACGGTCGTGCTTCTTCAATTAAATTGCTTAGGCTAGCTATTCTACTCTTGCAATTATCTGTGATAGTTGAATCACGGTTAAAGGATAACACTAGCTCATTTTTACAGACAATTGCAAGGTGTACAGGTTATCTCACATACCGGTAAAGCCCAAATCATTGCATTGCATTGGAGTATCAACATCTTTTTAGATTTTTGGGCTAAGTTTGTTCATGTTTGTTTCATGTTAATAGTATGATATGTGAGACTGGATATAGAAAAACCCTGCACTTGTCATTACAAATCAAAATTTTGATTTTTAAGCAATGAAAACAATTCTCATCATAAGCTTTCATTTGATGCCTTCTTCTAAAACATTGGACAATATTTGGCAAATATATGATTGTTTCAATTTTGCAAAGTAGTTCTTTTACATATTATGAACTTATAATGCCCATTTCTTAAATTAAATTAAATTGTTTAGGCTAGCTATTCTACTCTCACAAATATGTACACAGTGAAACCTTATTATAAAGACCTGTGATATAAAACAAACACTTCCTATAACAATGTAATTTTGCTGGTCCAAGCCTTTTTATATTCTGCTGTTTTTTTTTGTTAAGCCTGATAAAGAAAGATTTGTGATACAGTATAACAATATATTGTCATGGTCCCAAGGACCTTGGTATAATGAGTTTCCACTGTACATGTACATGCAGTATGCAGGTCAGGGCTCGACACTCACACTGGCCCGCTGGCCCGGGGCCAGTGAAATTGCACTTTGGGCCAGCAAAAATGTATAAAAGTCATATTTTGGTGGCCCGAACGGGCAAGCAGATTTTCAACGCGACTTTGACAAAATTAGAAAAAAATCTTGTTATCTTCCATGTCATGCTTCATCTATGCATCACAGGTTTGATAAGGAAAGAGTGAAAATTTGAATAGTAAAAAGTCAACTCATGAAATAAAATTCTTGGGCCAGTAAATTTTTCTTTCGGGCCACCAGAAAAGGGGGGAAAATTATTTCACTGGACCGACCGGGCCACTGACAAAAAGTGTGGAGCCCTGCAGTATGACATATGTGAGTTGATTACCTATAACTACAGTAGGCTACTTTGCAAAGTGTAGCCTAAAGCCCGGCGCAGACAGAGCCAACTCCACCCGATCCGACAAATTCTCAGTCTGGTTGGTTCTGTGTGTGTTGCCTCATGACTCCCATTTTGCCAGTCGGAAGCCAGTCTGAAGCCAATCGGGCCTGATTCAACATGCTGAATCGACCGCGACTGAATCGCATGGACTGTGGCTTTCAGTCGGGTCGGGTCCGTACGGGTAGAGTCGGCTCTGTCTGCACCGGGCTTTACACTGAACAGACTGGAATACGTACACACACTCATGTATTTAAGACCAGAACGTCAATGACGTAGCGCTCATCCGCCATCTCGCAACATCAAATATCGCAAATTTCATGTGGTACACTTTTCAACTGGTCAAAAAATAAAAATGTGATGCCCTGGAAGGGACATAAAAATTAATTTTTAAAAAATTAGAGTGAAAAAAATATAAATTTGACGCCCCAGAAGGGACATAGGAAAAAAAAAAATAACAAAAAAATAAATAAATTTAAAAAAAATAAATAAATAAATTTTAAAAAAAAATATATAAAAAAATAATAATAATAATAATACATAAATAAATAAATAAATAATAAAAATAAATAAATAAATAAATAAATAAATAAATACAAAATTACCATAATTAATTAATGGAGAAAAATTTCAAAATTCTGTGTAGAAGTTTAGTGTACCAAAGTTAGCTCTACCAGATAAAACAAACCAAATCAAAATCGGTCGAGAAATGAAGGAGAAGAAGCATTTTTTGTGATTTTTGGAATAAATTTGCATAAATTACCATAATTAATTAATGGAGAAAAATTTCAAAATTCTGTGTAGAAGTTTAGTGTACCAAAGTTAGCTCTACCAGATAAAGCAAACCAAATCAAAATCGGTCAAGAAATGAAGGAGAAGAAGCATTTTTTGTGATTTCGAATAAATTTGCATAAATTAGCATATATAATGAATTTCACGATTTTGTGTAGAAGTTTTAAATCCCCCTCCTAGCCCTATCTTATGAAACAATCAGAATCAAAATCGGTTGAAAAATAACGAAGAAGAAGCATTTTGAAAATTGTGGACGGACGGACGGACGGACGGAAGGACGGAAGGACGGACGGAAGGACGGACGGACGGACGGACGGACGACGGACGCCACGCCATGGCATAAGCTCATCGGGCCCTTCGGGCCGGATGAGCTAAAAATGAATACTGACATTTTATTTACATTCAAATAGACACAAGACAAATGATTTAAACGCAAACAGGAATGTACAAAAAGTCAATACATGAACATGATTCTAAACAAAACAACGATTTCTTGAAAAATGCAGAATTATAGGGCCATCCCCCCATTTCCCTATCCTACCACTACATTAAATATAACAAGTAATGTACATGTATGTTTAATAAGGTAGGGACATTTTGAATTAACTGTTCACATGTACAGTCAAACCTGTGTATAATGACCAAGAAAAACAAGAAAAAAGGCCACTGTAGACGGATGACCATATTAGCACTGTAGTAATAATATACAGGGATTTCAAAACCTAGTAGCGAACAGGTTAACTGTGTGCCCTCATACTTTACTTGTATTCATTTGTTATTTACATGTAGTACTTCAAACATTTGTTTATATCAACATTAATCAAATATTATGTACAATTTACGATTTACTAATTGGCAACACAGTAGATCAGTTTGAAAGGTGTACCATTGCAATTTTATGTATTTTTAACATCAACTTGTAGGTGCAGTAAGCCTCCAAAAATATAACAAAACATGAAAGCGATCGTTAATCTCCTTCACATGAAAGCACTGTTGTTCCTTTTAACATTAACAATCATGAATGGATAGCGTCCATTGTTAAGGTAACTACCTCTAAATAACATATTTTACAGTCATCAAATATCTAGTTCAATTTTTCCAAACTAAAAGGTTCATCTCCCTTAGTAAACGGGCCACCAAAGGTTGATTTTCATATATCAATTTGTTGAGCCGACATTAATCTTCCTGGCCTTGGGTGTTTTAAGACGTGTTTTAGACCGGGAAGTGTTTCACAAAGTTGTACTTACCACCGATTCACTCTCCTATATGTGATCCAACTATCGGGTGGATTAAAATTGTGATTTTTCCCTCCATTCCGCTAAAAATCAGTGATTTATGTGCCTCCTCGACTTCTCTCCGTGTGTTAGCGCGACTCCGAACAGATTTTGAATGAATATGCGCAGTAACTATTACCGCGCATACAATGTGTCGCAAGCGCCGTTCGCATCGGCGGCCATCGCGATCATCTTTCGTTAAAAATCTGTTCGGAGTCGCGCTAACACACGGAGAGAAGTCGAGGAGGAGCATAAATCACTGATTTTTAGCGGAATGAAGGGAAAAATCATAATTTTAATCCATCCGATAATTGGATCACATATTGGAGAATGAATCGGTGGTAAGTACCGTATCATATGTATAATTTTAATCGAAGTTACCGTGCACAAACAATATTCATTTTCAGTCCCGTATTAGGAGGACCTAGAACGCTATATCGCTTCGCGCTAGCGTTCTCTAGAGTTAATTTGAATTTTGAGTTGTAACGGCTCTTTTTGAATGATAGCAGGGGTTTTACTTTGTCTTTTGTAATTGTGTATACTTTTCGAGCATGGTGGAGTTATAACTATTAGTGCAGGTTTTGGTTACTAAAGTTAAGTTTGACCAATACTCAACTATCCCTTTAAACATTCTATTTAGGAAAAATTCTACTTGCCTGACCATGCAACTAAACTTGACAGACTTTTTTAAAAGCTACCCTATTCTGGTTTCAGTCTTGTAAGCAAAATTTGGTAAGTCTCTATTCATCTTTCCCACCTGTGCTACCAGCAAAAATTGTTTCTGGGGAACCAAACTTGACAGACTTCTTTATGTCGTTCTTTGTTTTAAGCTACCCTATTCTGGTTGCGGGCAAGCAACATTTGATAAGTCTCTCTTCTACTTGCTCTACTGGGCTAACCAGGCGGAAAGAAATGTTAATTATTAGCATAGCCATCACATGGCAATTCTGGTTCTCACTTGGTGCAAATGCTCTGCATAGCTTGGTGATGGTAGTAGCATCTAAAACAGTTGTTTCTGGTCCTCACTTGGCTGCGAATGCTCTGCGTGGCTTGGTGGTGGTCGTGATGGTGGAGCAGTAGTTTCTAGTTCTCATTTGGCAGCGAATGCTCTGCGTGTCTTAGTGTTGGAGCCCGTGGTAGCATCCGAAGCGTTGACGTAAGCCTTGTCTGGAAAGTACTCCAGCAGCTGGTCGGTGGCCGACAACCACCTGGTGGCAGAACAGAGATAAACGTAGCAGAATTTCAATCAAACATAGATCATAGTTAACAAATTACAGTCAAACCTGTCTTTAGTGACCTTCGGGGAACACGGTAAAAGTAGTGCTCAAAATCAGCACGGGCCCGCTGGCCCGGGGCAACTAAAAGTTAGCTTTGGGCCACTAAATGTCATTGATTCTAAATTCCACTGGCGCAAATGGGCAGTCAAATGTAACATAATTTGTTGTTTTTTCTTGGTTTGGGGGTACCACATTCAGGTTTCGGCCATCTAGAGTGTAAAAAATGGCCGACTGGGCCACAAGGCAAACAAGTTAATTTCTAGCATGGGCAAAGGTGACATATATGTTTTGTAGAATACATGATAAAGATTTTGGGGAATGGAAAAGTGTGCCAATGACGAACACTGATAAAAAAAAAAAATGTTAAATGATGTGTACAAAACATATGGGGAGTTGACCCCAAATTTGCCAGTGTGTTGCCAATTTGATTCCTCCGTAGAAAAGAAATTTATATTTGAATGCAACAAAAACAACACACTGTATAAACAACACACTTTATAATGAGATCCTTGGTACCATGCATTTTACCTTGTTATATCATAATCAGGTATCTTGTTATGTTATCAAAATACAAAAAATAAACAAATATATAAAGAGCCAAGACCAGAAGAATAACCTGGTTTTAAGAGGGTTTCATTATATCAGAACTCTTTATAATGAGGTTCCACTGTAGAAAGTAGAAATGGTGCAATGACTGATGATATTGTTCTGGTGGTTTCTTACCTGAGAAACATCTCCACATGTTTGACGAGAGGCTTCTGCTTCTTGGGGTGGAGATCCATACCGCCCAGGATCTCTGGTAGCTTGACTGAAAAACAGAGAATAATTGTGAAAAGATTATAAACATGACAACAAAGGATAGGGGTTCAAATCTACAGGATTGTATACAGAACTTCTTTTCTTTTTGTCTTTCTTTTTTTTTTTGGGGGGGGGGGGGGGGGAGATCCAGACCCCCAAAAGGCAGGCTTCAGCTTCTTGGGGTGGAGATCC